>RJWM01010241.1:0-64444 GCA_004363535.1 Dasyprocta punctata
AAGAAGTAGAATTCAATTCCGGTCTCGTAAAGGGCACACTGAAATGACACAGCAATTTTCAGTGTGAAAGTCCCATGATGATAAAGCTAATGCAAACGGAAGCCCCAGGTGGCAGCATACAGGACTAGTGCCACAGTACTTAGGAATAAAGTCACTCACCATGATAAAGAAAGTTATTTTCTGTTAATGAAAGAAAAAACACAATTGTGAAGGCCAATACTGTATAGTAATCCTATCCATTGAATGGCACCATAGAAAGGCATATGAACTGAGCCGGCCATGGTGGCACATTCCTGTAATCCCAGCACTCGGGAGGCTGAGGCAGGAGGATTGTTGCATGTTCAAGACCAGCCTGGGCTATGAAGTGAGCTTAAGGCCAGCCTGAACTGCCTAGTGAGACCCTGTCTCAAACAAACAAACAAACAAACAAAGACATATAAACTGGGTGCGGTAGTACATGCCTGTAATCCCAGGACTTGAGAGGCTGAGGCAGGAGGATCATTGTGAGTTTAAGGCCAGCTGGGCTACATGAGTTCAAGGCCAGCCTGAACTACATAGTGAGATCCTGTCTCAAAAAAAGGCACATAAAGTAAAATATAATTCATAGAGTCACTGACTAAATAAAAGTAGTAGACAACTTTAATATACTATAGATGAGAATAAATCAGGCAGACAAAATATAAATTATAAATTAGGGCATGTAATTACATAAACAATACAATTAATATAATTTACTTAATATTTTAGGGTTTGGTTTTTTTTTTTTTTTTTTGTACCAGGGATTGAACTCACAACCTCGCACTTACCAGGCAAGTGCTTGAGCCACTGAGCTAAATCCCCAGCCTACAGTTTGGTTTTAAATGAATAGATAATTCTTTTTTTCTCATATACCCAAAAAATAGTTGCCAAAATGAATTTTCTACCAGCAAGAACAAAACCTCACATTAAAGAAAAAACAGGGAAAAATTATGTTGGCTTTATATTCTGACTATAGACACAAAAACCTAAGAAATAAAAAATAGAGCTGGCTATTTAAAACTAAAATAGGAGCTAGGAAGCAAAATTTATGATACTTAAGAATGCAAAACCTTTTTTGGATTGGCTACTTGAGAAAATTGCAACTGAAACTGTTTTATGAGATCAATACAGCACTCTAACACTTTATTTTTGCAGGGAAGGGAGAAACTGAACAAACGAACTTTCCACTTGATCATTTAGGAGCAGGAAAAACATGACAAAAATGTTTCGGGAGACTGGGGGTGGAGGTACACACCCATAATCCCAGCACTCAGAAGGCTGAGGCAGGAGGATCGCTATGAGTTCAAACCTATCCTGGGCTACAAAGTGAGTTCAAGACCAGCCTGAACTACGTAGTGAAACCCTGTCTCAAAAAGACAAAAAAAAAAAAAAAATTTCAGGAAATCATGAAAAATTATAAAAATAAATGAGTTAATTAAGAGGAAACACCAGAATCAAGAAATTTAATAGGTGGTTGTTTGTGGGCAGAAATGCATATCTCTAACAACTATGGCCAAGAAAATAAGACTCAAATGATCGAAGTAGAAAGAAGAAAGAAGAGGCTAAGCTCAGATGGCAAGGGGCCGAAAGCAGTAAGAAACTGCCCCATGCTTGGTACTGATCCACTTATAGGCTTTGAGGTCATCAATGATTTGGGGACAAAACCCAATTTACCACAATTGATACAGGAGCTGACACAAGAAGTTGAAGTGTTAATAGGTCAATAATCAAGGGCAGACACCGAAAATCTTTCTTTTTTTTTTTTTTTTGCAGCACCGGGGATTGAACTCACAACCTCGCGCCTGCCAGGGCAGGTGCTTAAGGCAGTGAGCCAAACTCCCGGCCCTGGTTTTTTGAGGCAGGGTCGCACTATGTAGCTCAGGCCGGTCTTACACTCGCGTTGTGGCCAAAGCCGGCCTCGAACTCACAACACTCCGCCTACCTCAGCCTCCCGAGTGCTGGGATTAAAGGCGTGCGCCACCACGCCCGGCAGACACTGAAAATCTTACCCAATAATTACTGTGCTCCAAAAACAGCCCCCTCCTCTTCCAACCCCTCCTGCCCCTTCCCCTATCTCCCCTCTCCCTTTCCCTCCCTCCCTCCCCTCCCCCTTTTTCCTTTTGGGGCTGGGGATAAAACACAGATCACTGAGTACACTTGAACCACTGTGCTACACCCCTAGCCCCTCATTTCAAATTTTTAAGCAATAGATAATTCCCATATTGTATGAGTTATTTCAGAACATAAGACAGTGTTAATGAATTTCTCCCATCACACAAATTTATCCAACTAACAAACATGATAGAGGAAAAACTATTACTTAAATGCAATTGTTAATATATATACACATACATAGTTTATATACATAAACACCCATATATATATATATATATATATGTACATAGTATGCATATATACCCTAATTAAAATGTTACTAGATAAAATTCAGGATGTTAAAATTATAAAACATCATTACTAAATCAGATTTAGTATAGAAATTGAAGATAGTTTCAATGTTAGGAAATCTATTGATACTGTGAATCATTCAGCAAAAGTGAAAAGCCATCTGATTATATTAACACACACTTTTTCACAAAAGTTACTTAAATGAAGGAATAAAAAAATACTTTCACCAGGCTTGGTGATGTACACCTGTAATCCCAGTACTCAGGAGGCTGAGGCAGGAGAATTGCTGTGAGTTTGAGGCCAACCTACACTACATAGTGAGACCCTGCCAAAAAAAAAAAAAAAAAGAAAAGAAAAAGAAAAAGAGAGAGAGAAGCGCTTTCTACACATGATAAAGAGTAACCTGCTCACAGCACAGTAACTTTGTATTTAACCGTAAAGTGATAAAGACATTGACACTGAAATCAAACACTAATACTCATAAGCCCCAAACAATGCACTATGACATTTAACAGAAATAAGAAGAATAAATGAGACATTCCTCCCCCTCCCAAAAAATCAATAATATAAAAGGAAGATTCAGTCACTACACTATGCAGAGACGGTCACTGAACCGTTCTAGGGTCAAAACCAACTTAGAGCCTCATCTCCAACACGCAGCAAGAGACATTTCAAATTCATTACGGAATTACATTTCCAAAAAGTCAAACAATGAAACAACTCCATGAAAATTTAATAGAAAATCTGTTTATAAAACACACTGGAGGAAAAAGCTCTTTGTTAATTTAGAATGATCAAAAAGCGAAAGAAGCCAGGCGTAGAGGCACACGCCTGTGATCCCAGCACTTGGGAGGCTGAGGCAGAAGGGTCACTGTAAATCTGAGGGCAGCCTGTGCTACATAAGTGTGTTCAAGGCCAGCCTGCGCTACACAGTGAGAGCCTGGCTCAAAAAAATTAATTAACTAATTATTTTATTTTACTAAAATAAAATTTAAAAAACAAAAATAAAAGCAAAAGAAACAGATTTGACTACACAAAAATATTATTTTTATTTTTTTAACTTTTTTTTAGAATTAAAAAAAAAACTCTCTTTTCTTCACACATCTGTGTCACTGCCACGCTTGACAGGTTCTTTTCGATTCATGATCTCAGCCAACTAATTCAGAAATTTTTTAAATTAAAAAATGAAACATCAAATAACACACTGGAAGAAGCAAAACACTGGTGAAACGTTAAACTATATTCTTTCTTGATGAAGAGATTCTAAATAAACAACAGGCGAAGGATGAAAACAGTTCTCAGGACAGGATTTAAAAAGAGGTAAAACTTTTACTTCTCAAATTTAGCAAAGAACCTGGACAGGGTGCCCCGAAATCGCTACTGGTACACAGATGAGTGTACCAACCCATTAGCACACATGTTTGGGATTCAGTCTTGATGAGAAAAATTGCATTAGCTTTTTATCCAATAATTCTTAGACTTCACTTTAAGTATAGTACACAAAAGAAAGGAAAACCATATATGAAAATGTTTATTTTGGTATTTTTTTTCTAGTAACAAAAACTACATAAATACTTTTAAATGCCAACAAGAGGTTAATTTCACTGGGTTAATCTAGTCAATGGAAAATTCTTCTGCGTTGTTTATGCTGACTAGGTTATGTAAAAACCCACAAACTAAAGAGTTACACGTTCAGAATGATTTTAACTATGATTGAAAAAACCCACGCATAGAGGAAAAAAACCTAGAAAAAAATTTCCATACATGTTTTGCATTCTAGCAGCTAGTTGGTAGGTGATTTTCAAATCTGTTCTTTTTCTCTCGATTTTTATGTACTTTTCTAATTATAGCATAAGATATATGAAATACAAAAACAGTTTAAGGCTCTTTAAAAATTATATCAAAAGCTGGGAGAAAATAATAAGAATCGTGGACCAGGGATATAGGTAGCTCAGTGACACAAGCACCTGTCTGGCAAATGCAAGGTCCTGAGTTTGATAACCAGTACCAAAAAATAAATTAAGAATCATTTTCGATTTTCCCTTAAATATCAGAGAAACAAAGTATGTTCAGGTGCGGGTTTGAGGTGCAGCAAGGTGTGAGGTTTACACAGAATTCAAAGAAATGTGTTGCGCTAACCAGAGGTCAGCTGATGAGGCATAATCTTGCCAGGTCAAAAACGAAAGCTTTGACCAGGCATAATGGCACACGCCTGTAAGCCCAGCACTTGGGAGGCTGAGGCAGGAGGATTGCCTTAAGTTTGAGGCCAGCCTGAACTACATAGCAAGACCCTGCCTCAAAGGAAAAAAAAGGAATTTAGGAATTTGAGAGCAAAGCGTAAAGTGGCAGAGAGAATTAGAAAGCATCGAGAGAGAAAGCAAGTCCCCTAGGAGATAAGGAAACAGCAGCAGCAGGAACCCCACCTGGGATTCTTAAAAACAACTTTAAAAATGTTCCATCTTCCCCAGGTCAGCCTTCATGGATAACAAAAACAACATAAAAGACAACGAATGCCAGGTTGACAGTGAAGAGGACGTAAAGAAATAAAGGTATCTAATACATAACTCTCCCGAAGTTTGGTGAGTGATCAGTAGAAATAAACAAACGCAGAATTTGAAACTTGAACATTTTCCAAATTGGATATTTAAATTAAATTACCTTACCTACCTTCAAGGGACAAAAAGAAGAGAAAATTTATAATAGAAACTGAAAGCGAAAATCGCAGTATCTCAATATAGTAAAAGGAGCAGCTCCGTAGAGGTCTAACAAATACTACGTCAAAATTTCTTATTAACAAGCGCTGTAAAAGGAACATTCATGTTTTAAAACTCCAAGCATCTTTTGTCAATATGAAAGACAGAGAAAATAAAAAGGCACAGCCAGGGATATAGCTCAGTGCCAAAGCACCTGCCTGTCAAGTGCAAGGTCATGAGTTCGATCCCTGGTACCGAAAAAAAAGAAAAGAAAAAAAAAAAAAAGGTACAGCAAAATGATGAATAATCTAGGGTTTATCAGGCATCTCTAGAAATGAAGGGATACAGCAAGGTAGGTTTTCATAAGGAAAAGACCTGAGAAGGTCAGGGAGCCCCTACCACAGTAAAAGCTAAGGAAAACGTAAACTTACAATTTATTTTTCCAAAGAGCACAGCAGAGCAGTATGTGATGGGGACATGCCAGAAATGCCAAAAAAAAAAGTGAGCCGAGATAGAAAATTAATTGTAGTCAGAAACCTTAGTGCTGCTCTCTTAAAATTTCACTGATCAGCTATATAGAGAAACTAGGCACCTGGGCGGTCCGGTTAATAAGGAGGCCGAGCAGATCAAGGTGGAGAGCGAGAGCGTTAAACAAGGAGATCTGCTCTGTAGACGAAGAGAAACGCTTTCCCCGAATCGATCCCATTTCTAGGGCCAACGCCTGGCGAAGTCAGAGGCCATTCTCCCCTGCTCATTCTCAGGCCCTGAGAGCTCGGCGCTCAATCCGCCCCGAGCGCCGGCTGCAGCTTCTGGCTATGACTAAGGCGCAGCAGGCATTTCGAGACCATCTCTCCCGGCGCCGCTTACATAAGGCGGGAGGCGGAGATCAGAGCAGAAGGGAATCGCTGAACCCTGGAGAGGAACAAATGTTTACACCCCAAAGCTCAGTGCAGCCGCAGCTGAAATGAAAAAGGGAATTTCTGTGTGTTTTTTTCCTGTAAAGAGGAAAGTGAGAAATGAGAGGGACCCAGGCTACCCTGAGAACGCGTAGAACAGGAACAGAGGCGCTCGTGGGCTGGCCGGCCCGTGGGGCGGGGACGACGAGGGAAGGGGCAGAAAGGACCAGGGGTGCTCCTGACCCACAGAGGGAAGCCCACGCCCAAGCCACGCTGCGCAATCCACGCGCTGCCGCGAGCAGACCTGTGTCTCTGTCAGACCACGCAGCCTCGCCACCAAGTGAGCTCTCTGTCGCCAGAGGAAGCAAGCAATGATGGAGCCCTGCTTGGCCAGAGCGCTGCAGAGGAAATGCACGCAGAAGGGTCTTTCCTGGACGGTGCTTTTGCTAGTTTGTTTTTAATCCTGAAATGAAATCTTCTTCCAATATATCACTGTTTTGTGCTTCTTCATATTGTATGTTTTGTTTGTTTGTTTGTTTGTTTTTGAGACAGGGTCTCCCTATGTAGTTCAGGCTGATCTTGAACTCACTAGGTAGCCAAGCCTAGACCCAAACTCACAGCGATCTTCCTGCCTCAGCCTCCCAAGTGCTGGGATTACAGGTGTGCACCAACACACCTGGTGTGTGCTTTCTCATGCAATGGAGAGAACCATCCCATGTGTGGAGGCTTGGAGTGCAAGGTCTTGGTTCTCCTATAGCTTCCTCGCATGAGCCCTGGGGTCCCAGCCGCGGAGTCCTGGCCCCTGGAGCCGGCCTCGCAGCGCTGGCTCTTGCTGCCAATCACTCCACCTTCTGGCCTGTGCAGGTGCACCGCACTGTGGCCCCTGCGACCGTGGGGCCCTAACCACGCCCCCAACCCATCAGCCCACCTGGCGTGGCTGCGAGGCTGCATGCGTACAGCCGACGCACCGAAACCCAGCTGTATGACTCGGCACCAACCCATCCCGGGGCCTGGGTTTTCCAGAGAAGCCAGGCCACCAAGGCACACGCTGGCGACATCTGCGGGAGGCAGAGCCCCCATCTACTCGGGCGTCAGATCTGGGCCACCTCGCGCTGGTTGATCCCCCCACCCCACACACAAGGAAGAGAAAAAGCAGGTACCACACCACGTGTGCAGTCGGGGGGACCTGAGCCTGCCCCGGCCACCTCCCACCCAGCCTCCTCGCCCTGAATCCGCGTGCCCTTGGGTCGCAGCTGGGTACAGACCCTCGCTGGGCGGCAGTGACCTCCCACTGCTCTGGCAATAACCCATCAGGCTGAGCCTAAACTGCCAGGAGGCGTGCGCTCAAGGGACCCGGAGCCCAGGGACAGATTCCCGGAAGCTGACTGCACCGGAGAGCTGCAGTTTGGAGTTGGGTGCAGGGGCAGCTCCGGGACTCGACGCTGAGTGCCCCGCGGAGGGGACGGACAAACTCCTGGGACGTTATCGTTGCACCCATTTTACAGACAAGGATGCTGAAGGGTCTCCCCAAGGTCCCCCAGGCAGGGAGGGACCAGCTGGGACTCACATCCTAGGTCCTTCGTCACACACACGCCGTCCCCCCTCCGCAGTGTCAGCAAAGCACCCCGCATCCGGGCACCCTCCATCCGGGCGCCCCGCGCACTCCTCACTCCTGAGCTGCTTGGCTCCGCCCTGCCCGCTCCTCCTTCCGCTTATCGTTTCCCTCCAGCGCCCAAACTCCCGGGCCTCCCACGTCGTCTACCCACTGCGGCCAAGTGGGGGACGGTGGAGTCATCTGTGTACCCCAGGGGAGTGTCCCGCAGCACCCCAGGACGTGGACCTTTAACTCATGGAGCCTCATAAAACGTGATCCCTGGGGAAGTCCTACGGAAAGAGAGAGACCGAGGGAAGGAAAGAGGGAGAGCGGAGCAGAGCCGAGCCCTGCCCGGAGCTGGGGGACGTGCTGGGTGCAGGCATCTCGTAGACCCCGTCCCATCCCCACTGCCACGGGCAGCGCAAAGCCCAGCCCAGGACCGTCTAGCAGACATTTCCTGACCTGCGTCCTCACTGTCAAGGACGAAGCCGGAATTTTCAGGGTTCTGACTCCTGTTGTGTCTTCCCTCCTGCCCTCTCCAAAAGACCCTGCGTTAGAGCTCAAGAGGTGCCTTGTGGCACACATCTGTCATCCCAACCCTTGGGAGGCTGAAGCAGGAGGATCACCACAAGTTCGAGGCCAGCCTGCACAACACAGTAAATTCCAGACCAACCTGAACGACATGGTGAGACCCTGTCTCAAAAAACAAAATCAACAACAGCAACAAAAAAGCAATTGCAAAATGACAGCAGTCACAACTGGCCAGGTGCTCCCCAGGGGACTAGCAGCCCCCCGCATTTACTGAATTCAAGAACCCCATGAGGAAGAAACCAAAATCATTCCATTCTCCGTGGTGGTAAGCTGAGACCAGGGAAATGGCAGCTGTGAGTGGCTCAGGGCCTGCAGGATGAGCCCTGAGAGTGCTGGGTGGTTTCCTCACGAGATACTGAAGGAGTGGGCAGGGCCGGAGAGGGCGTTGGCACTGCGCCAGCCCCATAGGGACAGCTCCAGGGCTGCCCACGGGAGCTCCCCACACTGACCTCACGCTGCAACCCTGACTCAGATCAGGAGGAAGTTGAGGGTTCGTAGAAAAATGTCACCCATGATCAGGGACAAACCAGGGCTGCCTGCTGCTGCTGCTGTCACGAAGCGTCCCCGGGGACTGCCACTGCCCTGTCACAGGGAGTCACCCACTGAGCCCCTGGGGCAAGAGGGACAGAGCCCCGCTGCAGAGGCTCAGGGGAGTTACCCAGAGTCTATCTAACAAGAGCCAGGCCAGATTAGAAGCTCCCTGCCTCGGTTTCCCTAAACAGCCTAGAGGCTGTTACCTGTGGACGGTCCAGTGCAGCTGAGAGAGCTGGGAGATGTCACTTCTCCTCCAGGCTGGGCCACCTGCCTGCTCGGGGCAGAGCCACTTCCCTTCTGTGGGTCTGAACTTCCTCGGGGGTGAAATGAGGGGGTGGGGCCGGAGGTTCCTAAGTGGCTGCATCGCAGTGGGTCAGCTGTTTCTGCTGGGGAAGGCTCCGCGGGGGTCCCTGCCCCTCGGGTGGAACCAGAATGTGGGGCGCAGGGAGCATATTTCCAGGAAGGGGATGTGCACCCTCTGGTCTTCTTGGAAGGTCTGCACACCTGCCCAGCCAAAAGCCAAAAGCATATATGTGCGTGTGTGTGTGTGTGTGTGTGTGTGTGTATGCGTGTGTGTGTCCGTCTGTCTGTCTGTGTCTGCGTGTGAAGGCCTGGGAAGTCTTTGGAAGAGAAGGAAGGGTATCCCACAAGGACAGCAGGAAGCTGAGAAGGGCCACCATGACGTCTCTCTAGCACTGCTAGAGTTAGGATGGGGAACAGAAAAGCGGGGTGCTGGGAAGCTGTCACAGCCGGCTGCCCGGAGGCCAGGCCCCCATGTGTGTCCCTGTGGTGGTCAGCAGAGCTCACCCCGGGGTCCCCCACCTTGGGTGCTGAAAGCTTGGTTGCTGTAGGCAGGGAACCCTCACAGGTCGCAGGCAATGAAGAAAGTCTGGGCTGAAACCCAGCCCGGTGGGGGCGGTTCCCAGGCCCCTCCAAGGACCCTGGCATGGGTTATTCTCCACGAGTGAGTGCGCTGGGACTTTCGAGTGTCTACAGAAATAGAAACTACCCGAGGTGGCCCTGGTGATTCATCCAGCACGGTCCTCCCTGCAGCAGCAGCAGCTGCCCCTGTGTGACAGTGGGGAGCAGCCAGCCCTCCAGAGCGCCCGCTCCCGTTGTTCAGCAAGAAGGTTGACAAGATGGTGACAGCCATTCTGTTTCCCTGCCACTGATTCTGGTCCCATGGAACTGGTGCACGGGTACCTCCAGGCCCGCTCCTTGCACCAGGACGGGGCATCAAGGCAGGGCATTGGACAGCCCTTCCCCAGATGAGGCCTCTGCAGGTCCCCAGCCCCATCTATACCAACGGCTGGCTGCCAGACAGGCAGGACAGCCAGGAGCTCACGGCCAGCTGCCTGTCAGGACAGCAGTGTAGAGGAGGCTTGCAGGAGTCCAGTGTCCACCCCGATGCCCGAGCCCACAGTGTTGGGGCCTTGGGATGGGTCCCCACCCCGAGTAGCCTGTAGAAAGCAGTGTCACAGCTCAGCCCTCCTCCAAGAAGGCTTTACCAGTCGGCTCCGGCCACCTTCTTTATAAAAACGGGTGTTTCTGTGTCTTGTTGCTTGTTGTTTAAATATTTGAATGCATGCACACAACTCAGAAAAGTACATCCAGGCAATTAGTGTACTGTCTCTGCCCCAGCTGCCCTAAATGTAATTCCTTCCTGTGCCCCAGGGAGCCATACGGGGCTGAGGCTGGGGTCCCCAGGGGAAAGCTGCCCGGGCCCCACCCACGGCCCGGGACTCTCCTCCTGGTGCCCCCAGCCATCCTCAGCACAGCCCCGGACAGTCATAAAGAAGAGCTTCTCAGAAGACGCCCCTCGGCCCCCCGGAGCTGCCACAGGGCCCTTCCCATCCTGTCACCATCCAGGACAACCAACAGGCTTTGGGAGCCCAGGCAGGTCCCGCCGCCGTCCAGATGGGGGCCCTAGGAAGGGACACCAGCACGTACCTCCAAAGGTCACCAGCAGGCAGCCCGGGAGCTCAGGAGCCCACTCCCTCCAGGGCGGCGACCAAGCCGTCTGACTGAGCTCGCCACCGAGCAGGGCTCCACGACACCTGGGGCCTCACCACATCCTCTCCCGACGACATCGGCTCCACAGTGGCCGCCAGCTGCTCAGGGCCTGGCCTGCCCACCCAGAGCAGCCCCTCCACGGGGCGACGCACCCACCGGGCACTGCGGGGGGACAAGCCGGGCAGGGAATGGTAAGAGTGGAGGCTGAGGGCTGGAGGGGGCAGGCACCCCACCCACGCTCCCAGGGACACGCACACGTACACACACATACACACCCACGTACACTGCAGGGATGTCATGGGAAAGCCGTCCCACGAGAGAAACCTCCACATCCTCCCCACTCTTGCGCAACTCAGAATCCATCTCGGTGCAGTGGCGCAGCTCAGGGACCGGGGACCGGGTGGGTCTAGGCCAGGGGCAGAGGGCAGCTTGGGGTGGGAGCAACAGCCAGGACAGGAAGGGATCAGGACAGGAAGTGGGTGACGGCCTCCTGGGTCAGCTGGGGAACCTCATCCCCGAGGAAACCCCAGCAGCCCTGGGGGAGGCCGCTCCCCCTGAGAGGCTCTGCTTACCTAACTCCTCTGAGTCCACTTCCTCATCTGGAAATTGGGGTCACGAGTTCATCCATCAACCAAGGCTGATTGGTCACCTCCTCAATGCTGGCAGTGGTTACACCAAATGTGGCACCCGCCACAGAGGCACTGTGTCATCAGCAGGGTCGGGGGCTCAGGGCACCCGCCGAGTCCCTGCCGGCGGAACCCTGAGACCGCGTCCCTTGTGATACAGTGTCTGCTGCTGTCTCCCTGACGGGTCTCTCTCAACAAAGGAAAAGGGGCGACGCTGGTGGTGGATGCCAGCCCCAGCAGAGCCGGGAGGCAGGGGAAGGTGAGGCGGGAAAGGAAGGGGCCTCAGGCAGACTGATGTCACGTGGTAGCAGCTTGTCTCACCTTCTGCTCCAAACCTCCAGGTTCTGTACGCTTTCTTCCCCTTGGCACAGAGCCTGCATGGCTCCCATGGGTGCTCAGGTAGCTGGGAGCACAAAGTCCCAATCCTGGAGCCTTGGCCCAGCCCCAGGCCCCTATCCTGCCCCCTAATTGTCCACAAAGACATCTGGACCCCAGTTGCCACCGTTGCAGACCAAAGATGCCCAGCTTTCTTGCAGGTGGGCACGCAGGTGCTGGCATGCGTCAAGGCCCAAGACAATGAGTGCCGAGGTAGGGCGGAGTAGAATGTGCGGCAGCCTTCTAGAAGACACCGATCCCCTCCCCCGGGCTACCTCACCTCCCTCCCTGGAAATGCAACCAAGAGGCCAAAGGAGGAAGTCTAGGTGCTTCGCCAACTGTGTGTTCCTGTCCCGATCTGCCTGGTTCGCTCAGAGACTGCTGCTCCCACCTGCTGCCTGCAGCCGTGGCTGTGCAGGATCCTGACGACCAGCTGCCCCGGAGCGTGCAGGAGGCGGCTCTGCAAGCCGTGGCTGTGCTGGCACCGGAAGTCCACAGCGCAGGGCAGGGGAGCCTTTCCCTGTGAAGCTTCTGGAAAAGGCATCCAAGCTGCCACTGCTGCTGAACTCAGAGTAGGAAGGAATTCCGTGCTCTGCGTTCCCAGGACTGCTGCCTGGAGAGAAGCTGACCCGTGTCCCGGGGGTCCTCATGCCCCAGGCACGGAACCTCTGAACTCCGCCGACACAGCTGGTTTTGCCCCAACCAGATTCTCGGGGTGAGTTGGGGGAGCCTGTGACCTGGCTGTCGTGGGAACAGGATCCCAGGCTGAACCTGCCAGCAGCTTCCTGCCTGCCCTCAGCCGGCTGCTCTCTGCCTGCCTGGGCCCCAGGGCTGGGGTGAAGGGGGCCTGGGGTTTCTTCTCTCTGAGTTCTACCCTTGGCCTCCCAGCGGCTTTTTGTCCAAGCCCTCTTTGTGCCCTTCCTGACAGCATTCAAGGTCACAGCTTCCAAGTTACTCTTGTTAATTCTTGGGGCCATGGAGGGAGGTGAGCAGGTGGTGGACCTTTTTGAAATATACATTTTCCCTTGGTTTCCTGCTGCCTCAAGTGTACTATTTTATTTCTTTTGCATTTTGGTTGTTACTATACATTTATTTATTTGGTGCTAGAAACTGGACCCAGGGCCTTGACTATGCTAGGCAAGCACTCTACTACTGAGCTACATCCCAGCCCAAGATTTCTACTTAGTTATTTGCGTGTTTTCTTCCCCTGCCATCCCGTCCAGCCCTCCACTGCATGTGTACATGGCTTCGTGGGAACTGTTAATTCTGGTAGAATGGGCTGTGCTTTTGTTCCCGGGAATCACCGGGTAGCTAATAATGAGGACATCTGCAAGCCTCCACAGTTAGGGTGATTACAGTACCTCCTTCCTGCCTGGAAATCTTCGATTGGATTCTGATTGTTGTTTTAATCCTGGATCGGAGGTTAAAGCCCCAGCTCTGCTCCTCAGCGTCATCAATCTCCCCCTGGCCACAGCCCGCTCCCACACTTGGTCCCGCCTTCATCTCCAACCTGGTCAACCTGACTGTTCAAGGACAGGGCACTGAGGAGGGTGGCAGCACTCGCCACGGCTTGCATGGCGCATCATAAGGATTAGTGGTCGAGGACTTTACAAATAAAAGCTGTTCCCCCTTCGCGCCAGCTGGGAGGTGCACAGTATACCAGCTCCCCTTACAGAGGAGGAAACTGAGGTAGAGCGAACTCCGGGAACGTGCCCAGAGTGCACCGCTCTGCAGCTCAGAGCCGGGCTTTGGACCCCAGCACCGAGCAGAGCAGGTTTGCATCAGTCGTGCCGGATGCTGAGCACACAGCTGCACCTCGCTACCAAATCCTTGCCATGCCCCATGAGGCAGGACCACGAGCACCTCCACTTATAGGCACAGACACAAACAGAGGCGTTGAGAGCTCGGCAACTCGCCCAAGGTGCCCGCTAGGAAGCTGAACACGGCCGAGCACCCGAAGGCCTCGACATGCCATGGCAGAGGCGTCTGCAATCCCGGGGCCGCGGTTCCAAGTTGTGGATATGGACGAAGGATGAGAACATGTGGAAAGCCACTCGGCCAGGAGGAAGAGCGAGGTCCCAGCACTGCAGCAACACGCGTGGAGGTGGAGGACGTCAGGTTACGTGGAAAAGGCCAGGGGCCCAGAGAGACAAAGGTCACATGATCTCACTCATGCATGGACTCTAAAACAAGTTACCAGAAGGCAAGGTCAGTGTCTGAAAGTTACAGCTAGCTATGAGGAATAAGTTCCGGTCCTCTGCTGCATAGTAAGCTGACCGGATCAATAAAAAAGGATTATTTCTTTTTGAGGGGGGGGTAGGGTGGAACCCAGGGCCTTGATATGCTAGGCAAGCACCCTATCATGAAACTACATCCTTGTTCCTACAGAACATTTCAAAATATCTAGAAGAAGCCAGTCATGGTGGTATGCACCTATAATCCCAGCTCTTGGGAGGCTGAGGCAGGAGGATCATTGCAAGTTCGAGACCAGCCTGGGTTACAAAGTGAGTTCAAGGCCAGCCTGAACCGCATGGCGAGATTCTGACTAAAAGAAAAAATATATCAAAATATCTAGAAGAGAGAATGTCTGAATGCTTCACTACGATGAATCAGTAAATATGTGAAGTGGTAGATATGCTAATCATCTTGATTTGATCATGACACAAGGCACGTATGTACTGAAACGTCACATTGCACCTCGTAATTTGTGGAAGTATTTATTATGTGTCAATTTCTGAAAAATCGAGCAGCAAAACATACCACATCTGCCTGACACCAAAGGTGAGACACTAACCCACATTTCTGCCCCCAGGGACCCCCACCTCCGCAACCTTGCTTCAAGGTGAGACCTTCCACCCTGGCTCCTGACGGGTCACCCCATCTGCATTCTTGCCAGCAGGTGCAGGAGCCCCTGGACCCCAAAGGGCCCCCTCTGCCTCTCACTCTCCCTTTTCCACTGAGTGAGGGCGTCACCCTCCATGCTTCCCAGGTCACCCCAGCCCTCCTCTTCAACCTCGGGCCTCCCAGCTGGAGGGGAAGACCCCGGAACAAAGTCGGTGGTCTGGGGTGGGGACACCCCTTTCCTGGTGCCAGGCAAGCCCACCCCCCCAGGAGACGCAACCTCGTGAGGACCCTCTTCCAGTTCCCTGGTATCCTGAGCTTCTACTCTCTGAAGCCCCCTCCTCTGCAGGTCACCCATGGTCTTCCCTCCAGCTCCCCAGGGACCTGTGCCCCCCACCCCGGGGTATCACAGCCCCTGTGCCGGGGTGGCCCAGGGAGGCACAGGGAATGTAAGAAGTTCTCTCAAGACTAAAACTGGCTTCATTTGAAGGCAGAAAACGACTCATGAACTGGATGGGTACCATTCTATAATCTTAGGCCACCGGAAGGCTTCCTTTCCCTATTACATAATTTCCAAATTACGGAGATTCTGTGCAAGTACATTAAATGCTGTTACGTAACGCGCATAATGGTGTACAAAGGGAAAGCGATTCCAGAAGGGACAGTTTCCAGTGTTCACAAAGCTAATTAGATCTGTACTTCTAAAGGAAAGGAACCGGGCTATGAATATTTATAAGACGAAGCGCTCCGAGCGCAGGAGCTGTGGATGCGGCACCATCCTCACCCCCTCCTCCGCGGAGGCCCCGCGCTGCTGCTCTGGCTCCCCTCCCGCGGCCCTAGCGTCACTTCCTGGCTTCCCAGGGCCACAGAGCGCAGCCACCTCCGGCCCAGGGCCTGCTGCCCCCCACAGCTGCCCCAGGCCTCTGTTTGGTGACGTTCCAAGGACAGGTCCTAAGGGGACGGGATGGGGACACTGTCAGGTTTCAGAGCCCCGGGTCCCTCTCCCTCTCTGACATTAGCAACGCTGGAGCAGCAGCAGCCCTGCCCTTCCTGCCCCGCACCCCACCTCCTGCACCCCCACTCGCTCCCACCTCCCACCGCAGCGCCCCCACCTCCCGCAGGGCCCTCCCGACCCCTCCCTGCTCCTCCCTCTGCCTCTGCCCCCTGCAGACTCCTCAGCTGCCTCACCCTTGCTGCCTGCTGCCCCACGGGGCTTCCCGCCCACTGACCAGGGCCTGCGCCCCTGCCAGGGCACCAGGACCTCTGCGAGCTCAGCGTCAGCAGCCTGAGGGAGCCGGGGACAGCCGGTGGTGGGCACCTGGCAGGTCCCCAGGAGCCCCAGGATGCCCCCTCCCCACGCCGAGTCCTCAGCCAGCTAGGGGTAGAAGGGAAACGCAGCGATCTCCATTTTGCCCCCTCTTTGGGCCCTTGGGGCTCCCAGGGCCACCACTGGAGGTCAGGAGCCCGGCTCCGGGGCCGCCCTCCAGCATAGCAGCAGCACCTGCGCTTGTATGCAGCTGCTCCCCCAAACTGGCCTCCCCAGGAGACAAAGATGGGGGCCTCCTTCGCACGGCAGGGAGGGGGAAGCCTCATCGTGGGGCGCTGGGCGTGGAGACCAGGGCTGTGTCCCGTAGGGGAGCCCTGCCCACCAGAGCTCAGCCTCCGGAGGCCCGGCTGGGTTTCTGAGGTCACATCTGCGCCACCTCAAAGCTTCCTGCTGCCCCCGAAGTGCGGAGTCAGGCTCTGTCAGCCCACCTGGCCACCTCCCGTCCCTGCCGGCCCGTCCTGACCTGGGGTCGGGACACCGTCCCTGTGCGCCTTATGACTTTGGTGCTAACCAAAGGGGCTGCCTCCACGGGCTGCCGGCCGTGCCATACCGCTCCCTGCCCTGGCCGTTTCTCCACCTGTCCCCTAAAACACAGAGGGCCAACTGCCTCCCTCCTCCGTGACAGCAAGGGCGACGGCTGGGGTCTGGGATTGCAGACCTCAGGGTACAAAGGCCACCTCTCCCCTCACCGAAACTCAAAGAGCTCAGATCCCGTGTCCGTGGGTCCCCCACCACTCTCACCCCGAATTCCCAGCCCTAGCTTTCCTGACCCTCGGGGCCACAGGTCCAGAGGACAAACGTGAGCTGACCAGGTGCGTGACAGAGCCCGGACCAGACGCCACCAGTTCGCATGAGCCTATCCGTCATCTTAGAGAGACAAGGTTTCATTTTACTTAGGTCACAGAGGACACGTCAGCGGGTCACAACATGTCAGCAGGTGACAGAGGACACATCAGCAAGCCACAAGCCCGCCGTTTCTCTGACCCAACCTCTCAGAAGCCCGCCCCAAAATGCTATAAAAAACCACTTAGCCTGGAAGAGACACCGAGGTCCCTCCCAGGGGCCCGGACTGTTGAGTTCACGCTCCTTCTGTCCCACTCAGTGAGTCCGAGCTGAAAGCCCCCGCCTGCCGCCTTGTTAGCAGGGAAGAGGCCGACACAGGTCCGACAAGCCAGGGAAAGCCGGCCTCGCGCAGCCCAGCATGGCCAGCGAGGTCCAGGCCCCTCCGCCCCAACCCCCCCACGCACGGCTCTGAGGCCGCCTACCCGGGCAAGAGCAGCCTGTGCTCTGGAAGGCTCCGCACCAGGGCTCCTCCAGTGGCCCCCATTTGCCTCCTGGGGTGAGGTCAGGGTGACCATTTGTCTAGGTCAGTCTAGGTCTGAGGGGACTCTCAGTGTTAAATCACGACAGTCCCTGGCAAGCATGGAGGCTGGGGAGTGGCCCTGTCTTCAGTATCGGTGTTCCACTCCCCAACTCACCCCAAGGGGAAGACATTGCTCTGTTTGGTTCCTGGCCCCACCCAGGACCTCAGCTTCCGGCTGACCGGGCCCAGATCTACCCTGGCTGCAGGATACGCAATGGGCCACCCTTGCCACCACCTGGACAGAGATGTGTGTCCACCTCCAGGAAGGGCCAGGGTGGCCAAGGAGGGCATCAGATGCTATGACCATTCCAGCCCCGAGAAGTCAGCAGCCTGTGAGAGCCATCAGTCCGGGGTGAACCCAGAGAGAAGGCCATGGAAGGTCACCACAAGGCAGAAATGATTCCTGGAACCTCTCCGGGTCATCAGTCAGCTCCCCTAAGGCTGACGAAGCTCTTAGACCGACAGCCAAGCAGCGAGTGATTGATATTCACCACACTGCTTCTTATGCTTTCCCGTGGAGGGAACTGGCGGTGGCTCTGTCTAAACCGAGCCAGCTTTCCTACGCCAAGTGTTGTTTCCCTACTTAGTCTTCTTTTTGCGTTCCTAGTCTTATATCTTTATTAGTAAATTTTAAAATACAACTAGTTTCATTGTATAAGATGGTCTTGATTTTTCATTGGGCCTTCTGGGTAGAAACATTAAATTAAAATGCCTTCTGTGATGAAATGTAATCACTGTATTTGTGTGTGTGTGTAGTCTGGGCAAAAAAAATGTCACCACCGAAAAATGTCTTGCCCCAGTTTATTCAAAAAGACCTTTCATGACAAAGCCCTTGTCTCATTTAGAAGAACAAAACACCAATGTGAATTTCTTGAATTCTGTTAACTATGAAAATAGATGCCGTAGGGGAACCGAACAGAAGACAGAAAATTCACTCAGTAGAGTAACAGAATCTAAATCTTTTAAAATTTGGTTAGCCTCACTTTCATACTAAGAATTGGAGTTTTTGTCAAGCGTCACATTAAAAAATTCTGACGGGAAAGAACTTCCTCAGCTACTGATTGAGGAACAGAAGCCCTGACGGTGGAATCAGCCTGGTACTCCTAGAATATGCAAGAAGCACACAGTTCTCTTTCTGTAATGAGATGACCACAAAAAAAAAAAAAAAAAAAAAAAAACAAATTGTCGAGCAGCTGTGCATAACCTGGTCTTTTACCTTGTTTTCCTGTGAAATGGTTTTAACAAATAGTTTAAATTGCTCTGAGGAATATTGCTGTTTCCCAACAGCTTTCCACTTGAAGGATAAGAAAGAGCGGCTCAGCTGGGGCTCAGGAGGATGGATTCCGGGAATAAATGAAGATTCCAGGTGTTCATTTGGAAAGTTCTGGAAAATACGAGATGCTCCTCAGGAGACCGAGGAGACTGGTGGAGCTCGGAGTCCCCATCCAGGCTGGTGCTTCTCTTCCGCTCCCCTGGGCGTTTGAAGGGTACCATTTGGGGTGGGAGAAATAAAGCCCCCAGGACAGTCATTTGTTCGCAGAAGCCTTGATTCGGGCTCCATGTCTAGGGTGTTGATAAACAACCCCAGGAGGGCCGGGACTTCTTTCAGAGCCCTCTCAACATTGCCCCCAAGTGGTACTTCCGGAAGAGTCAGCTATAGCCTGGCGTCTGGGGTAGCACAGAAGGTTTCACTAAGAGCTTCACCAGGTGCAGGGCAGCACACTTGTAATTCTAGCTACTCTGAAGGCTGAGGCAGGAGGATAGCCAGTTTGAAACCAGTCTGGGAAATTTAGCAAGACTCTGTCTCAAAATTTAATAGAGCAGCGGGTGGGTGGGGGGCAGAGCTGGGGATGTAGCTCAGTAGTATAGAAACCCTGGATTTGATGCTCAGTGCAAAACAAACGAACAAAAACAAAGAAGCACATTTTCAAGATGGCAACCAGTGGGCCTGAGCAGCTGACACCAGCACTCCCAGAGAGCTCCCCCAAGCTTTTCCATTGTCCCCACAGTCCAGGGACCTGGGCCACACCTCAGAGAAGCCAGGGCTCTCACCCTTGTCCCGGGGACCGGAGGGCAGGGAAGGGGTCCCTGAGAGGCTAAGTTCCTTTCCAGGCCAAGCTCCAGGAGAGGGGTCACTGACTTCCTCACTGGGTAGGCACGGCGCGGTCCTGCGGTCAGCCCAGCCGACTCTGAGGTGCTGGCACTGGGAAAGGAGGGAGCCGCTGCAGGTCACAGACAGAACAGAAGGTGCGCAGGGGTGGAGCAGGTTGGCATCAGGGAATGAGGAGCCCCCAGTGTTCCCCGGTAAAGTGCCCAGATCATCAAGGGGTGGAGGTGGTGAGGGGCATTCCTCGTAGAACTGGCCCACTCCACTGCCCTGACATGGGTCACATTGGCTGCCCGATCACCTGGCCACAGGCTTCGCAGGTTTTCCTAGAGAATCTTCGAGGGCCCATGAGCAGGGACCTACCACCCCCAGCACAGGAGTCCATGGGTCTACAGCAGCAATGGGGCCGAACTTGTCCATTTATCCCAGGGAGAAAAGGGAGAAACTGGGGTGCACCCCTGCTTGTGCAACCAGGGAAGGGGTGAATGTGCACAGTGAATACGGCAGCACAGACCCCCAGGCTTGGGGGACAGAGGAGGTCGCAGTCCCTGCCCCATGCAGCAGCTCCCAGACTTCAGAAGTGAGGCAGGGCCGGGCACTAAAGTGATGTCGGACCCTCGGAAGTCAGGAGATGCACATAAAGCCACATCCAGCAGGCCCAGGGCTCCCCGCTGCATCCTGCAATGCTGGGGCCCAAAGAGGGGGTGCAAATGACCTGGGGTAAACATGGCCTCCAGGAGCAGGTTCTCCCTGGCTCTGTGGCTCCTGCCCGGGCCAGTGCCCCACAACCAGCTGAAGGGAGAGGGCAAGGGGGTGGCTGTGCAGCGGGGGTCTCGCTGGCAGCAGGGGGAGGTGGCTCCATGCCGCCTACCTCCCTCCTGACACTCACCCTTGGCATTAACATTCAGAGCTCAAGGTCGGGGACTCCAGGCCAGTTCATCCGCTTCCGAATCCCTGGCAACCTCGCACCCATCTGTGGGCCTTGCTGTTGCCAGTGCCCACCCCAGCCCGGGCCGCACTGAGCCACGTGAACGGGCCTTGGTGCTGGGGGTCCCCAGCCTGAGCAGCTGACACCTGAACCCAGGCAACATGGCCAGGTCCTGCCGGCTCAGCCTGGACTCCGCGCGGGTCTCTGGCCGCCTCCGCCATGGGAGCCATGCGCCACCATTCCCTGCCCCATCTCGTGCGAACGCAGGGCCCTGGTTCCTTGGCTGGGGAACCAGACTGCGGCTGGGGAAGCGCAGGGACAAATGTGGTTGCAGTGTCCCCTCTGGCTCTGAGTCACACGCAGCTGTCCCTTCTTTCGGTTGAATGTCACATCCCCAGGGAGGCCTCTCTGACCCCCGCCTGAGCCGGGGGGCTGTGTTATCACTGCATGGCTCCATCTTCCTACAAAAGTTGTGATATTTATGCCGGCCGTGGTGGCACACACTTGCCCAGGACTCAGGAGGCTGAGGCAGGAGGATCACTGTGACTTCAACGCCAGCCTGAGCTACATAGTGAGGCCCTGTCTCAAAACAAACAAAACAACCAAAAAACTTGTGATAGTTAAATATTTTAAACAGGTTGAAGACTTGTGTGCTTTTTGATTCTCTAAACTATGAGCTCTCAGGGAGTATATTTTCTCCATTTAATAATTATTTAGATGAGTAACTGGAATGACCCACTGGCCTGCAGTCCAAGGACGTGGACAATCTGGGGTCAGGCTGACGGGAAGCCCAAGGCCTGGTGTGACCTTTCCCAGTGTCACAAGCCCCGAAGGCCAACATGAAAGAAGGCGCCACCCCTTGACTAGACGGGGCAGGAGGGACTCGGCAGGGACCTCTGAGCACACCTCTATCCAGGGGGTCACCCCGCCACGCCACACTCCTGGGCCAGCAGCCCCCTGCCCCAGACTGCCACAGATCGGAGGGCAATCTGCGACCTTCCACCTCAGCCTGGCCCCCTGACCCGTCCCCAGGCAGTGTCCCCAGGCCGGCAGGGGGAGTCAGAACATGAATTCCAGTTCCAGGCCTCCCTCTGTGTCCAGGACCCAGCGGCCCGGAGCCAATTCAAGGGCAGGCAGGACCCCAGACCCTAGCCTCCACCCCCAATACCATGCAGCAGCAGGGGCAGCCCCATCTCCTGGGGAGGCTGTGTGGGGGGCAGGCTATTTGGGGTAACAGGTGGGAGGACCAAAGAGGAAGTCGCTCTACTCTCCGTGGCCTGCAGATCAACCCAAGAAGGCCACTCACCCAGTAGCCAGGCTACACCCCCAGGTAGCTAAGGGCTCGGCGTGGGGAGGGGGCGTCCTGGGACACCTGGGGACCTGCCAGGCTGCCCACCACCGGCTGTCCCCTGCACCCGACAGGCTCCAGGCTCCGAGCTTGTAGAGGTCCAGGAGCTCTGGCAGGGACACAGGCCCTGGTCAGTGGGCAGGAAGCCCCAGGGAGTGGGCAGGAGGAAGGCGGGGGCCTGGGGGGTCAGAGGGGGGACTGGGTGAGAGATAGGAGCGCTGAGGGCAGGGCCGGGAAGGGTGGGGGGACTCGGAAAGCAGCCAGGAGGGAACAGAAGTGGCCGAGCTCCTCCTGCTGCGGCGGGTCCGAGGGGCGGACCAGGCGTGGGGGCCTCAGAGGGACCAGCCGGGCGAGAACCTTCTCCATGGTCACCCACAGCAGCCTCTGCCATCGGGACCCCGGGAAGGCCAGGGGAGCGGGTGGATCACCTCCGACCGGGCAGAGGACCAGGCAGGAGCCTGCCCCTGCCTCGGATGCCCAGGAAAACCCCGGATGGTGGGGGGCACGGAAGAGAGCCGCAGCGGGGACTCGGAGGGGACGAGAGATCCAGGAAGCCAGGACGGCTGGCTCCGAGGGAGCCGTCCACAGCGGAGATGACTGACGGAGCGGGAGTGACTCAGGCATGCTGTCGCGCCCCAGCCACAGGCCCAGGCAGAGTGGTCACACCTCCGCCGAGCGCTGGTCACCCATGCACACAGGCACTGCCCGCCAGGGCTCCTCAGGCCCAGGCCACAGCCCCAAAGACCCCAAGAGGCCCCACTTCCTGTCCTGATGACCAAGATTGCTTCCTGCGTGTGACAGGCCCTGCACCAGGCCCGCAGATGTAGCAAAGAACTCAACACCATTCCGGCCACAGGGGTCCCTGCCTGATGACAGATCGGGGCCCCCCATGGCCTCCTACGTGCCTCCGGGAGCCGCCATCATTCCTCCCTGCATCCTCCGCGGGCTCAGGCCCGAGCGGGTTGCTGCGCTGTGACTGCAAGTCCTGCGCGCAGACACAGCAGGCAGAACGGAAGGGGTCAGGAGCGCAGATATTTGCTGTGTGCTGAGAATGTATCTACCGGGCATGGTGCTATGGTGGTGCACGCCTGTAATCCTCATTCGGGAGGCTGAGGCAGGAGGATCACTGCGAGTTTGAGGTGAATCTGGGCTAATAGTGAGTTCAAGGCCAGCCTGAATTTATAATGATACCCAGTCTAAAAAAAAGAAAGAAAGAAAGAGCTAGAAAAAAAAAGGGGGGGCTGGAGGCATATTTCAGTGGTAGAGCACTTGCCCAGTATGGCAAATTTCAAGGTTCAATCCCCAGCACTGAAAAAAGAAAAAAAAAAAAAAAAACTTAGAGGAGGCAAAAAGTACTGTAGTTGGTGTGAATTCCAACAAGCCATGAAATAACACTTTCGACACAAAGTAGGGGGTGCGAATATGGATGACATTAAAGACCAACTTTTTTAATACTACAATTTTATTTCAGTCGCACAAATGAGGTTAACGTGTAAGAAATTTAAATGAAATGGTTACCGTAAAATTAGCAGAGAACTGAGAAATCTGCAAAGGAAGTAGGCCTACACCCTGAGAACTCAACACTCATTAGGGTTTGGTCTTCAGTTCTGATTGACTTAATGCTTGCAAAGTTTTTAAACCAACTTTTAAATCGTGAGGACCATGCCGAAGGGATTTGCGCCAGCAGTAAGATTTGTCCGCCCAGGTTGTGGCTGATTCACTGGCTGCTGATAGCGTGTCTGGTGCAGGGTCGTCACTGATCTGTGATCAGATCAGTGTGGGGACAGCGAGACCTTCCTGTAACTGAAGGGACCCACAGAGCCCTGCTCAGCAGCAGACATCAGGCCCGAGGGTACAAAGTCATCACTGTCGTGTGATTCCGGGGAACGTGGTTGGCTAGGAAAGTAATTGAAGCTTCTGTTTCTTGTTTTCATTCCTGAAATCTCTAACAAGGACATGACCACCACCTATGTCAGTAACTCAGCAAGTGTGCAGAGTAATTTAATCAGACTTCCTGGAAGGGACACAGCGGGTCTTGTAAAATGCAAAAGATGGAAAATACAGCATGACTCAGCAACTTCCCTTTGTCACACAAGTACCATGTCATCATGAGACCAAAGCCCGAAGCTTTAGTGCATAAACTGGTTTAAAACTTAGCATTTTAGCGGGGGTACGGAGCGCCTATAATCCCAGCACACAGGAGGCTGAGCCAGGAGGATCTCTGTGAGCTCTAGGCCAGCCTGAGCTACATAGCAAGTTCAAGGCCAGTCTGAACTAGATAGCAAGACCCCATCTGAAAAAAAGCAAAACAAAAACAAGACTTAGCATTTTATTTTAGTCTTTTCTCTCACTTTGGACCACTAGTACCCAGTACTCTATTTGCTGTAGACCACTTAACTTACCCAAGAAAGCCTGAAGTGATTTCTGACCACTTTATAGAGAACATAAATGTTTATACTGTCAAAGTGTAAACACTGGCTTTTAGTTCTGTTAGCTATGATATTGGAGCAGTAGTGGCTTTATTTTTTATTTTAAGTAGCCTTTTTTCTTTTTTTTTTTTCTTTTTTTTTTTTAGGCAGGGTCTTACTATGTAGTTCAGGTTAGCCTCAAACTTTCTGCCATCCTCTTGCCTCAGCCTCCCAATAAATTATCCTTTGGGGTGCAGTGGGGTAAATCCCAGCACTCTGGCAGGCAAAGGCAGAAAGACTGCAAGCTTGAGCCCAGTCTGGGTAAGTTAGAAAGAATCTCTCAAGATAAAATATAAACTGGGAATGGTGATACACCCCTGTAATCCAGCACTCGAGAAGCTGAGGCAAGAGGATCGCTGAGAGTCTGAGGCCAGCCTGAGTTACTTAGTGAGTTCAAGGCCACCCTAAACTATGAAGCAGGACCTGCCTCAAAAAAACCAAACAAGCAAAAACAACAATAATAATTTTAATAATGTAGTAGAGACTCAAAAATTGCTAACACATAAACTTTAAATGTTTTCCCCACCAAAAAGAAAAAGTGGCTGAGGTGATAGATATGTTGATTATCTTGATTTGGTTGTTCCACAGTGGGTACATTTATCAAAACATAACAGCGTACACTGTAAAACACACTCACTTCTTGTCAGTTATACCCCGACTATTTAAGAAGAAAAGTCCTGGAAAGAGGCTGGCCAAGTGCTGGGCAGAGAGGTCACACCCTTGGAGTACAGGTCCATGAAGCAGGCCAGCAGAACGTGAGGCTACAGGGGCTGAGCAGGCAGCCCCCATGCGGAGGGACCAGTCCCACTGCGCCCCAACCTGCATTCACAGAGATGCAACCAAGAAAGACCAGCCCTCGGCACTCAGGGACCTCTGGGCAGCTGGGGTGGTGGCCAGTCCACATGGCTCTGTAGGACTCTATTCTAGCTCTTTGGGGGCCCTCCTACAGAATGGAAGGCAGAAAATCATGGTCACATCCTATTCTAGGGAACTCCCAAAAGTAAATAAAAATATTCATAAGTTCAGGCTGACCCTGGTACCACCCGACACTACTGTCAATTTTCCCGCATTGAACCTCAGTGTGCTCAACTTCCTGGGAATTGAACCCAGGACTTTTGCACTGAGCTAGAACCCCAGCTCAGTTTTTTCTTTTTCTAAAATTCAAAGCAAGGTCTCACTAAACTGTCCAGGCTGGGCTGGAATTTGGCACTCCTCCTGCCTCAGCCTCCCAGAATGCTGGGATTGATGGTATTTGCTACATAGCCACGCCCAGCAGTCCTTACCCTTTATGATCATGAATAGACCTGGGGGAGGGTGAAAGTGTTGCTACCAAGGATATCAAAGCAGAGGTGAGTCAGAGACGGAAGTCACCAGGTGTGCTGACAGAGTGACACCTGGGCCTCAGCCAGCTGCAAGCTCCAAGCAAAGTTCAAAAGCACAGGGAAGGAGCCATCTCAATCTAGAAGACCGCATCTAAACTGCAAGTGTAATTAGGGATTTGCTTTGAATTGTAGCCCCGGGGGAGTGAAGCCCGTTCCACCCTTCCTGCCTCTCTCCCGGTAAAACTGACTTTTGTCTTCAAGCACAGCGAGTCTTGCCTCCCTCCTAACAAACAGACCCAGGCGTGGCCTCAGGGCCTCCCCAGCCACCACGGTCTCTTCTTTCCCTAAGTAAACGGGCTCCACCCCAACTCTGTCACCTTTGGGAGCTGACATCCGTCTTTGTCCCCCGCCATCCTTGCCTGCTTCTCCAGGCCCCCAGTGGGCCCTACTATTCACCCCACACCACGCTGTCGGGGGAAGAAAAGATTCCCCTGCCACCCCGGATCCCATATATCAGGCAGAACCAGCTCCCTCTCACTCTCTCTGGGTTTTGTGCCTCTGGGTTTTGTGCCTCTGTGTACAGAGCCTGCCGTGGACCAAGGAAGCATCAGTTCTGTGGCCCGCTGTTGTCACTGAAAGTCATTCACACATATGTTCATTCCTTCCAGGAAAGTCAGAGTCTTTACGATGATCTTTTAAAACCTTGTAATATTCTCGTTTTGTTTAGTTTAGTTTAGTTTAGTTTTGTTTGAGACAAGATCTCGACATGTAAAGCCGGGCGTGGTGGCGCACGCCTTTAATCCCAGCACTCGGGAGGCTGAGGTAGGCGGAGCGTTGTGAGTTCGAGGCCGGCTTGGGCTACAACGCGAGCGCAAGGCCGGCCTGAGCTACATAGTGCGACCCTGCCTCAAAAAACCAGGGCCGGGAGTTTGGCTCAGTGGCTTAAGCGCCTGCCCTGGCAGGCATGAGACTGTGAGTTCAATCCCCGGTGCCGCAAAAAAAAAAAAAAAAAAAAAGATCTCGACATGTAGTTCAGGCTGGCTTCAAACTCACTGTGTTGGCCTTAAACTCACAGTGCTCCTCCTGCCTCAGCCTCCTGAGAGCTGGGATTACAGGTGTGCGCCACCACGTCCAGCTGAACTCTCTGTTTCTGCATGGTGTTCTCCAGAGTCTGCACAGCTGCAACCTCACAGCAGGTTACATGCACACGAAAGAGGCCACCATCTTTAAGGCAGGCATCAAAAAGATTTGCAAAAATGAAAAATAGTGCTTCTCTTCTCGTTAATTTTTTGGTTTTGGAGACTATGATTATTTTTCATAAAGTGTGGTATGTATGTAGATATGTGAAGGTTTTTGTTTTAGTTTCTAACACAGTAATATGATATCATCTGCATGAGAAGGTCCTTAACCATTTTTAATAGTACGGGGTGGAGGGCAGTCCCAAGGTCACACAGTTTGAGAACCACTGTCCCGGCCTGGAAGGAGTGGGCCACGGGGTCAGCTGAGCGGGGTTCTGGACCTTTGCCCTGGACAAGATGCAAAGCTATTGAATTTGCTTTCTTTTTTCTCTCTTTTTTCCGGCTTGTATTTTTCTGCACTTCTCTTCTTAACTGTTCTCTTGTTTTCTTTCCCCTCCCTGAACCTCAATTCTCAAAACAAAAGCCATACAGATAACAAAACTTTCCTGCCTTCGTATGAAATGAAATTTCTTCTCACATGTGAGTAGAGGTTTAATGACATTTGAAATGGGCCTCTCATTATTACTAATCCCACTCAAAAATAAGTAATGTGCATATTTTTAAAACACCTCTTCACACGTAATCAAAGAGCTGAGAGTGAAAATGAGGTTTTTCTCTTTGGATGGAGCTGGCAGAGATTTACCAAGTGCCAGTGCGTGGAGGGGGTGAACAGCCCTGGTGGTTTCTAGAAGGCAGTTGGGCGCCATGGACAAAGCACCTTGGAAGTGACCAAGTCTTTGACCCGGAGAATCGAGAGAGGCTGACAGTTTCCCTCGGTGCCAGTGGCCGCTCTGAGTCACAGGGGACCCTGAGATTTGAGAGCAAGAGGGGACACCCTGTCATTCACTGAGCCCAGAGCAGTTACATCTGAGGACACAGAGGGTCGCTGCACTTGTGACAGACATGACCTGCTCAAAGGATCCTCAGCAGGGCCTGGCGCAGCCCTGAAGCAGGCAGCAGGCGCTAGGGGAACGTGGGTGGCACAGCCTGGGGCCGGCGGCTGTAGGCCTGGGGACACTTTGGCAGGTTCCTCTCTGTGTGGAAGGATCTCTGGTCGCCCCCAGGTCTTCAGCAATGACGTCTGACTAAGACACACATGCTGGAGAAGTCGCCTGGAGCCCAGCCCTGCTGATGAGGTTGGCTCACCCAGAGCCCGGTCTTGAGCTGTCCCGTTTCGGGGCAGGGACCTGACACGGCACTGCCAAGCTCTCTGCAAGGGCCCAGGGCTCAGCTGTTGGCCCCTGACAGCCCCTCTCCCCAACACCCTCCGCTCTCTCAGTGCCACCCAGGCCTCAGCGGGCCCACCCTGTGGTGGGCATTTCTAAAGTCTGGAGGCTGCAGAGACAGGAATTTCACGGCGCAGACACACACACGCGATTGCCGGGCAGGCTGCTCCACAGCCCGATGGACTCCGGCTGACCTGTCCCCGTGGAACCCCCTCAGGGCTCCTGCTGGCACCCGCTGCCCTCCTGCACCCTCTCTGTCACCTGCTCAGAGCCTCAGAAGCCCCTGAGCTGTGGCCCAGGCTCCTCCAGCCCTGCCACCAGCCCCACTTGGCCCGAGACTTCCCCATGTCCAAGGCTGCAATGGTAATACTTTACCCCATTAGGACCAGGCCTTGGGGAATCCGGTGACACTTGTCACCCACCTCTGGGGCACAGTGGCTCAGAAAGAGTCTGCACTCCAGAAAAACTGTCCCTAGGAGTCTGGAGGTGCAAAGACGTGGCTTTCTGGAGTGACCAGCAGCAACCAAGGAAGTTTTGTGTGGATCCTGGTACCTCCCTCAAGGGCCGGAAGTAGGCAGAACAATGCCCGCCACCCTGAGTACGGCCTGGTGCCAATCCCTAGGACCCATAAATGGGTTAAGCCACATGGCAAATGGGAATTAAGATTGCTGATGGGGTCAGGTGTAATGGCGCACACCTGTAATCCCAGCACTTCGGGAGACTGAGGCAGGAGGATCACCTCAAATTCAAGGCCAGCTGGACTACATAGTGAATTCAAGGCCAGCCTGAATTACACAGACCCTGTAGTGGGGAGGGGGAGACAAGAGAAAAGAATTTACCAAGATAAGAATAAGAGTTTGAGTCAGAAAGACAACACAGCCCAGAGGAACAGCAAGCGAGTTTCCAAGGCAGAAATCACACCATTTGGTGAGAGACGGAGGCTTTCATAAGGATTCCAGGAAAAGGGCTCCAGGCAGCACCTGTAATCATCCTGAGAACATCTTTCCGGATCATCTGGCTTCCGGGAGCGACTGCATTGTGTCTGAAGTTGCGCTTTGAGAGCTGGAGTTTGCCGAGGCCATTTCCTCCCGGAGGCCTTTTAGCTTCAGGGAAGGGCGGCTCTGTCCATCAGCCTTGAGAAAGGTGGATGAGGCAGCGAACTGGGAGCAATGGCCGGGTCTGTGTGTGCTGGGCGGCCTTGGTTAGCGTGACTGGGACTGCGGGGCGGGATGACTTCCAAGGCAGGCTTTGACCAGTGAGGGTTTTACCCCTTTTGTTACCTACAGGCAATCACCACGGATTACCTGGGTGGGACCAAGGCACTCACAAGAGTTCTTTTGTTTTCTTGTTTTTTGAGTCAGGGTCTCGCTCTGTAGCCCAGACTGGCCTGGAACTCATGATGGTCCTGGTCCTCCTGCCTCCACCTCCAGGTGGGTGCCACCACGTCCGGCTCGCAAGAGTTCTTGAAGGCAGAGAGGGAGGCAGAAGACAGGTGACAGCGGTAGGCTGCAGACAGCGCCAATCCTGTTCCTGGAAGGAGGGGCCGCTAGCCAAGGAAGGCAGGAAGGCAGCTGGAAGAGACAGGAGCAGGCGGTCCCCCGGAGCCCGCAGAAGGACCGCAGCCCTGCAGGGAGGCTCCTGTGCCATGATAAACCTGTGTCATTTGAAGAGCCTGGAAATGTAATTTGTTACAGCAGCAACGGGAAACTAAGACAGCTTTTTAGGGGAAGCGGGTCTCTAGGGGTCCTCATGCCCTGTGTTCTCGGTATGGGGCCTCGGCCAGGTGGCAACAGGCATGAAGGGGCAGGACCAAGCCAGGGAGCTGTGGGAGCCGGAAGCCCCTGGGGTGCAGATAGACAATGCACACAGCCAGGGGGCGCGGGCAGCCGGGCCCCCAGGGCTCCTGGAACCCTCTTCCCTGGGGATTCCCAAGGCGGGTCCTGGGCTGAGCAGGCTCTGCGGTCTGATCCGTGGGCCTTGGCGAGCGGGTCACGTTAGCTGAGCTCATTCTGAGAACCACAGCTTCCAAGGCTGCGGCCTGCTGCCTTCTGATCGACAAGACCTTGTGTCGCTCAAGCCAAGACAGCCAGGAAGCCAAGTCATAACCAGAAAGCTTCTGAGAAAGTTCCGTGACTGGGGTGCTTCACAGCCTCTGCTCCCCAGCCGCAAACCCCCCAGCCCAAACTGTGCTGCCGGCATCAGGTGGGCGGCGAGCATCCTTGGCCTGGTCCCCCTGAGCCCCAGGCCCTCCACCAACGCTCCATCTATGACAGCTTCTGCAATGACAACCAAGCAGTCCTGGAGCCACTCTGTCATCTGAGGGGTGTCGGAGCTCAGTGCCCGGCCACAGTTCCTTTCCCATCTCTCCAGGTCACCGGCGGACACCCCCCAGGAAGAGCTGTGTGCCAACCGCACCCCTCAACTTGCCTATTCCTGAACCAAACATCCTGGGAGAGAAAGGCTTAGCTGCGACCAGTCTGGGCCTCAGGTGGCTCTGGGCTCCTGGTGGGAGGCGCTGGGCTTTGTCACCATCCCAGCGGGGTGCGATCATACTTCATCTCTTAGCAATGGAGGCCCAAGAATGTTGCGATCCCACATCTCACATCCACTTGGCAACTACTGTGTCAGTCTGGAAGCTTCTTTGGTTCCTGTTTTGTTTTACTCTTAAAATCTGTAAATGTCATACTCTGTAGCTTCTGGGTTCTTTTTGTTGCACGTGGAACTTTCTCAACGGAAACTAACCGTGAGATCCCCCTCCCATCTGTCGCAGTGAAGTGGCCGTATGACTCCTGGAAAAGCACTGACCTCCACTGGGCCTGATTCTTTCATTCTAGGAGTGCTCGTTAACAGTCACATGCTGAACCCACGGAGGGAAGCTACTAGAGAAGCGGAAAGCAGACCGAACAAAGCCGTGTCCCGAGTGCTCGCAGCCCAGTGGGAACAGACGGACAACGAACAAATCACTACGACAGATAGAAAGCCAGCCGGTGACAGATGTCAGTGACGAACCTACAGCAGGGAAAGAGGATCAAGAGTGACAGAAGCAGAATTGAAATCTGAATGCAACAGCCAGGAAGGCAGAGGTGAGCACGTGACATGAGGTGCCTGCCCTTCGTATGGGGTGACTGTAGCAGTACGCCCCCCTCACTGAGTTGTCCTGAGGATTTTTCGTTTGTTTGTTTGCTTGTTTTGTTTTGTGTTTGGAGGCAGGGTCTCCCTACCCAGTTCAGACTGGCCTTGAACTCACTGTGTAGCCAAGAGTGTCCTTGAACTTGCCGTGATCCTCCTGCCTCAGCCTCCTAAATTCTGAGATTACGGGGTGCACCAACATGTCCAGCGCTGTTGTGAGGGTTAAGTGAGTCAGTACACACAAGGTGCACAGAATGCTGGCTGACTTTAGCAAGCACTTAATAAATAGAAGCTATTATGATGATCATAACTGTAATAGACGCTGTTTTGAAGACTTTAGTGTTTTTCATGCATCCAGGTTAGTTTGTAGTCGGGAGTTCAAAGATGAGAAAAAACAAAAATCATAACAGACATCCCTATTCCAGTCCTGTATCATCTCCCTCTAAACCTGGAGTGCCCCAGAAGTCCTTTTCTCTTTTCTTTTCTTTTTTTTTTTTTTTTTTTGAGACAGGGTCTCACCACATAGCACAGGCCGGTCTTGAACTCACTTATGTAGCCCAGTCTGGCCTCAGACTCACAGCAATCCTCCTGACTCGGCCGCCCAAGTGCTAGGATTACAGGCATATGCCACGCGGTCTCTAGGCAGTTGAGGTGAAACTGAAATTGACAGATGAAAAGAAACATCCCTTAGATTATCATAAATTCATAATAAGAAATTTCAAAAAGCATAAAAAAAAAAAACATCGTTTGATGCAACTTCAGTGAGGGACGGATTCCTCTTCTGAGTTCCTCCCACTGGTTTCAGCCCTTTCACTATGTGACAGTAATTTCCTCTGTCACCAAGCGCTGCCATCCTACTCCATGCATCCTTTCTTGAAATAATATCTCCATCTGCTTCAAGTGGCAACTCAAAGAATAATTCACATTGCCCTACTGGGATGATGTCAGAGAATATAAAAAAAAACCCTACGCGGTGCGTCTTCTAATGATTTTGTGTGGCTTCCTCAGGAATTGCCCAGTAGAAAGGTTTGACTTCCGGCTTTCCGTATTTCCTTAACGTAACAACAGGTCTCAGTCCTTGTTACGGGCAGGTGTGAGGACGAATCAGATGTTCTTAAGAAAAAGGCTTTCATTCAAGTGCCTAGATCTCCTATAAACTGTCAAACTCCCACAATCTAAACACAGGAAAGATCTTTCTCATGCATATTCTCTCCATACTATTCCAGACAGTTCTGGTGTCTAAAAAGCAGTGGCACATTAGTAGTGTTAACACTCAGGAAGCTATTAAACATCTTCCAAGTGGAATTTTCTTAGAACTGTGAAGCAAAACCAAATACAATGCAAGTGCAGGGAACAATTGCCTTTACCCATGGTAAACCAGATGTCCAGATATGAAAATGTAGACAGAAAACACCATGCTAGTCTTGATCTTTACACTGGAAGTTTCCCCCTAATTCCCCCAGGGACCTGAAGAGAGTCCCAGTGGCAAGGCCAGTGAGAATTCTTGTTCTAGCATTCATCTGAAAGCAGGACTTTTCTCCCAATTTTTATTTTTTTAAATGTCAGGCTTGCAGAAAAGTTGAAAAGCAATTAAATAGACACTCATTTACCTTTCACCATTATGAGTGTGTATGCCTTTGTTTTTTGTTTTTGTTTTTTTTTTTTTTTTTTTTTGCTAAACCATTTAAAGTAAGCTGCAGACAAAAGATCACTGCACACCTAAATAATTCACCTGCATTGCCTTCTCACAAGACATTCTCTTTATAACCACAGTGCTATCATCACAGCAAAGGAGTTCCCATCTGTGCCTCCATCCCTCCATCCATCCCCCTTTTTTAGAGACAAGTTCTTGCCAAGTCATCCAGTTCAAGCTCAAATTTGCAATCCTTCTGCTTCTGCTTCATGAATAGCTGGAATTACAGACAGCCAAGAAATCTAATATGGATATAATAATATCACCTCATAAATGGTTCTTATTCAAATTTCCCCAACTGTCTCCCAAACATCTTTATAGCCTTTTTAAAAAATTACCCAGTATTAAATCAAGATTGGAACATTATATTTGACTATTTAATACATTTCCATCGTAGAGCTGTCTCCCTTTTATTTTTGACCTTAATAATATTAACATATTTGAAGTCTTATGGACTATTCCCTAATCTCTATTTACCTAATTATATTCCTCATGAGGCAATTCAGATAAAGCATTTTTGGCAAAAATAGTACATAGATATTGTCTACCCACTAATAGATCATACCACGGGGCACATAATGTTTGTTTTCCCTATTACTTATAAATCTAATTCTGATCATTTGGTTAAGGTGATATCCAACAAATCTCTCCCCCGTAGTTAGTATAAAATCTGTACTGTGTGATACTGTGCATCTATCCTGTACCCAGTGACCTCTCACATGATGCCACTCACACCCTGTTATTTCAGGGTCTTTATAAAATGTTGGTTATCAAATTCATCCTTCCTCCTTATTCATCAGCTGTCAGTCTTCTGTAAAGACAAGCTGAAATCTGAGTTTTTAACTATTACAAATTACATTTAAAACAGGAAGCCATGTGTGGTGGTGCACACCTGTAATCCCAGCACTCAGGAGGCCGAGGCAGGAGGATCATTGCAAGTTCAAGACCAGCCTGGGATACAAAGTGAGCTCAAGGCCAGCCTGAACTGCAGAGCGAGACCCTATCTCAAAAAGATAACTAAATCAATAAATCAATAAAACAGGGGAAAAAATCTTCCACTGGAAATAGAACAGTAGTCACGATGTACTACGCATGAAAGGACCAGAGAGTTTCCAAAAAGCATAAATTGCTTTTTTGTGGTCCCCACTCTTCCTCCACCTCACTGTTTTCCCTCCAGCTGCCCCGTGACTTCACATCTGCTCCCAATGCAGATTTAAAGAGTTTTATCCTTTTTATTTTTATTTATTTTTATTTTATTTTATTTTTTGTGGCACCGGGGATCGAACTCACAACCTTGCATCTGCCAGGGCAGGCACTTAAGCCACTGAGCCAAACTCCCGGCCCTAGTTTTTGGAGGCAGGGTCGCACTATGTAGCTCAGGCTGGCCTTGTGCTCGTGTTGTAGCCCAAGCCAGCCTCGAACTCACAACGCTCCTGCTACCTCAGCCTCCCGAGTGCTGGGATTAAAGGCCTGCGCCACCACACCCGGTTCCTTTTTATTTTTTTAATTTTCATTTATTTATTTATTTTTGTGTCTTTGAGACAAGGTTTCACTATGCAGTCCAGGCTGGTCTTGAATTCACTCTTAACCCAAGCTGGCCTTGAACTCACAGCAATCCTCCTGCCTCAGCCTCCTGAGTGCTGGGTTTACAGCTGTGCACCACCACACCAAGCCTTAGAGTTTTATCCTTTTAAAATCAGTCAGTCACTCACATCCTGGGAGATTATGCCATCGGCTCCATTTTCCAGATGAGGAAAATGAAACCCTGAAAGGCAACTTGCCAAGGTCACCCACTGACAGACCTGGGATTGCGACCACGACCCATTTGACTGCAAAGGTCATGCCCCTGCCCAGCCACTTGCCTGAACTGCTGAATTAGTTTACAGACGTACACAGCAACCACAGCAATCCTCAGTGCTCATCAGTGATTACAGATTTCCTCATCCTTCTCTCTGAGTGTTAGCAGTGCATAATTAAAAGGCCAGGGAAACTTCAACAAAATGAAACAGGAGACTGTGGGTCATTGTTATCTTTCTCTTTATATGTATTTATGTGCTTGCTTTGGCGTTACTTATACTAAAATATGCTTATCTATATTTCCCAAGTTTTTTACCACAAACATACACTGCAGTTGTGATAGACACGGATAGTGCTTTTAGAGAGGAAAAAGGCATTGAGCAAATTTCCAGATGTCGGGTTCAGAAAGGCTCATGCTGGGGTCTGCCTGTCTCCCACGAGCGCCACTGTCAGAGGGCAAACCCATGGGCACACCGGGGTCTTAGGTGCTCTCAAGTGACAAGTTAGCAATGTAGAGCACATGGCCCAGGCTACCCCAGAGCAGCCCATTTCCTGCTTTTCCAGTCCTGTAACCACAAGCTGGCTTTCCGAAAAACTCCAGACAGTTACCAGGGTCAGAAAAACCTGGACCTTGGCCTTCATGTTGTTTTACAAAATAAGAGCGAGATGAACCACACTGGAAATAATCGTGGAGAAGGGTGAGACAAGAAATGCTCTTTGGCCAGAGAAGAAGAGTGACCATAAGGCTGGAAGGTCAGACACTGGAGGGGTTACTGAGGATTTAAGAAATTTCTGGAAGGAAAGTCAGAATTGCAGGCCAGACCATCACTACTCTGAGGGATTTACAAGGTTCTTGGCCTTTGGAGGGTTCCTATGTTTCTTATTTTTGTTATTCTGTCTGTGCCCCCTATAGCCTTCAGCAAGAAAAACAAATACCTTTGAAAAACAAAAAATAGGAATCAAAAGAGAGATTAAATGTCATTACAAAACCACGTATAATTCTAAATGACAAAAAGCCACCATCAGACATTAAAGAGCCTGTCAGTCATGATTTCCATCATTCAAATAAGAAAAAAAAGGAACAAACCGAAAATCAGTAACTTTTCTTAGACCCCTCAGAGAATTGAGGTCACAGAGCAAACTGCTCACCTTGAAAAGGGGAGAAAATCACGACTTACCGGACAGATGCCGCCCTGGAGTGCGGGACAGTCAGGGCGCCTCAGCGGCCTGTGAGGAATCGCTGGAGGCTGGCACGGGTGCCCTCATCGTCCTGGAGTTTCCCGCAGATCTCCACCAGGTCTCCTCTAAAGATGAGAGAAAAATCCCCAGGGTTCAAGCAAGGGAGTGGGAAAGTAACCATTTCACAATAATACGCCAGGAGAAAAGTAACCATTTTCCAAGTCCAGAACATTCTGCTCTCCTTGACCAAGGCCTGCCACGAAGGGGCGCTGCTTCATCAAGGCCTCATTTTCCCTAGCACAGGGCAAGGAGACAGCTCCAGCCCTGCTTAGCCGACCCGGCACACATCAGGGCAGGCAAAAAAGAGGCAAGGATTGTTCCTCGGGGCCACAGTCCAAGGACTCGGGCCCAGTGAGATTTATCATCACACCTCACACACCAGTACTTGATGGTGTTATTTCCTTGGCTGCCTTTACAAATACCCAGACTGGGGGGGCCTTCAACACAGAAATGTATTCTCCCACACACTAGAGGCTGAAAGTCCAAAATCAAGATTCAGGGCCACAGCTCCTCTCTCCCCACCCTACTCCAACCCCTCCGATGCTGCTAGAGAAAGATCCTTGTTAACCTCTTCCCATTTCTGGTGGTCAATGGCGGTACGCTCCTGCCTTGACTTGCAGCTGCACTGTTTCAGCTTCTGCCTCCATCATCACTTGCCCTCTCCTCTGTAAAAGCAGACAAAACGTTACTTCTACCCTAAGCCTAAGAATTAAACTCACCTAGACATTTTAACAAGAGAGAAGCATATAAATGTGTTGCATGCAAATGTTATAGGACATGGGAGACTTCATAAGGAAATTGTCTAGATCTCTTTTGAGTTGTTATAATAGAATACCACAGGCTGGCTAAAATAGCATGGAACTAAAATCTGTTTCTCACAGTTTTGGAGGCCAGGGGGTCCGAGATCAAAGTATTGATTTGGAGGAGAGTGTCCGGTCTCTACTTCCAAGATGGCGCCCTGAATGCTGTGCCCTCCCATGACAGAGAAGCAAAAGAAGATGAAGTCACTCGCCAGATTCAATTTTTTTTTGGGGGGGGGAGTACCAGTGTTCAAACTCACAACCTCATGCCTGCCAGGTAGGTGCTTACACCCCAGCCCTATTTTTTGAGACAGGGTCTCACTCTGCAGTTCAGGCTGGCCTTCAACTCACATTGTAGCCCAGGCTGGTTTCAAACTCAAAATGATCCTCTTGCCTCAGCCTCCCAAGTACTGGAATGAAAGACGTGTGTCACCAATTCTAACAGCAGCACTAAGCCATTCATGAGGGCGCATTACCCATCAGACCCTGGATCCTAACACTTCTGCCTTGGGGAGTAAGTTTTCAACACTTGAATTCTGGGGGAGATTTCAGACCACAGCAGAGGTGAAGCCCCAAAGAAGCAGCTAGAATCAAACATATACCCGGTTGGGCAAAGAAAATAAGACGTGAAAATGTGATTAGGCAAAGGGCCAGGGACTGGGTTAGATAGAAAAGTTACTGGGCAGAAAAGTTAGTTTAACAACTTGTTTGTAAAGATTTGCTTCCGCTTCAATGTTTTTGTCCTTGGTGATAAAAATGTAACTTTCCTCCTGGAGGGAGGACACCGTTAACATGGGAGACAGCTTGTACCTCCTGCTTTCAGGAAGGAAGAGGGGAACATGGCAGTGTCCTTCTGCCTGCTGTTTTTATAAGTGCATTGAACTCGAGATAATCTTCATGCCCGTGTGGCATATCTGGTGGTAGCACTGCTGAATTCCTTCACCTAGTATCTTTGTCTCTGGATGCCCTGTCTTCTTATAAAGATTTAAGTCATGGTATTTAGGACTTCCCCTAACCCAGTATGACTTCCTCTTCACTAATTACATGTGCAGAGACCCTATTTCCAAATAAGCTCACATTCTGAGGTTCCAGGTAAACATGAATTTTGAGAAGACACTTAAAACCACATCAACAGACGCCAGGATAATACAACTACATTACAACCGAGAGAGCTGCTAGACACAGACTCTAAGAATATTCTTAGGAAAACTAAAAAACAGCAGAGAAGGGGGGAAAAAACCTAAAACCAGAGAAAACTGAAAGTCTGTGGCACCAATGGTAAACATTAAATAAAACCCAGCTCCTAGTCAAATGGACATAAAACCTATACTCAAAGCCTGATAAGCTCAGGTCCCATTACCTGAGCAGCATGTCCAGCATTCACCAAAAAAAGCCACAAGGCCTACAATTAGCATCTCAGGCTGAAGAGACACCGCAGGCAATGCAGCTAAACTCTGACTGGTATAGCCAGGAGATTAAGGTAAAGCGATGACTACGTCAAGCGATTTAGTGGAAAAATAGGCAGATGGCAGGCAAAAACTGATGAGTAATGAAAGCGGGGTGAATACCAAAAGGAAATACTAGAGATCACATCTAAAATGCAAAGGAAGAGAATGAAGAAAGTACAACAGCATATCCAAGAACAAAAGAGAAACTACAAAAAAGATCTAAGCTATGTGTAATGAAACTATCCAAAGGAGAAGAGAAAAGAGCAGCAGAAGAATTTGAAGTAATAGTGATGAAGATTGTCCACATTAGTCATGAAATCATGAAACTACAGATCCGGGAAGCTCAGAGAACAAGCAGAATAAATACAAAGACAAACAAATCGACACCCAGATATGTCATAAAGAGCAGACAACTGAAGAAAAGAGAAAATCTTAGAGGAGAAAAATACCTAGAGGGGACAAACCTTACCTAGAGAAGAATAATAACAAGGATGACATTTGACTTCTTGTCCAAAACAACACAAGCGAAAAGAGGGCAGATGAAATATTTGAAATGTTGTGTAGGGGAAGAGCTCATTCTGCTACATTTTTTTTTTTTGAGACAGTATCTCATTATATAGTGGCTGGCCTTGATTTCACTACATAGCCCAGGCTGGTGTCAAACACTTGGCAATCCTCCTGCCTCAGCCTCCTGAGTGCTGGAATTACAGGTATGAGCCACCATGCACAGCAAGAAATCTTAAAAGAAGTTCTACAGTGATAAAGAAAAAGACAACAGGTCAGAGACTCAGAACTACATAAAGAAAAGAGCACTAGAAAAAGGAATAAATGAAGGTAAAATAAAATCTTTTTCTTTTATTTTAATTGGGCTAATGGAGATCATGCACTGGGTGGCCATGGCTTGTGGAAAGGGAACTGAATGACGGTAATGTTCAGAGGCACAGAAGAGAGAAACCAGAAACACCCTAGGCTATCTGTGCCCCAGGAAAGCAGTGTAGGGCATTTGAAAAGAGCTAGGACGAGCTGTGAGCTTCTACTGAAAGCTCTAAGTCAAGACAGGGGTGAGCATGATCTTCTGCTGTTTTCTCAAATATCAAAGTGGCATTTGTTGTCTAACTGATCATGTTAAAAGAAGAGAGAAAATGGAACCATATAAAATGCTGTCAAAAGCAGAGAAGGTTGCTGGGAGTGGTGGCACACGCCTGTAATCCCAGCACTCAGGAGGCTGACACAGGAGAATCATTGTGAGTTTGAGACCAGCCTGAGCTACAAAGTGAGCCCAAAGCCAGCCTGAACTGCATAGTGAGACCCTGTCTCAAAAAGACAATAAAAATAACAATAAAATAAAACTCGACATTTCAAAAACAAAACCAAACAAAACAAACAAAGCAGAGAAGGTACAAAAAGGGAATAAAGTTTAGAAAAATAACCAAAGCACGTGGGCAATGAAAAGAAAATAGTTGCAAACGTGGTAGATATGAAGGCAACTTTGTCAAGAATTACTTTAAATGGTCAAAATAGGACAACTAAAAAGACAGCAGACTGTCAGAATGGATTAAAAGATGCTGTCTATAAGGAAGCCACTTATAGAAAGATGCAGATACATTGAAAAGTAACAGTAAGCAGAGCATGGTGGTACATGCTGTAATCCCAGACTCAGGAGGCTGAGGCAGGAGGACTCCCGCAAGTTCAGGCCAGCCTCTGAGAAACCTCAGAAGTGGCTGGATCTACGGTGTGTGTCGTGGGATTACAGATGTGATGCTACCCTAAGGGCGGGTGGCCTTGATAGAATGTAAGGGACATAAAGAGGCCTGCTGTTGTCGCTGCCTGTCATTTGCTGCTTGCTCCTTTTGCTGCCTTCTGCCCCGCCATGGACTGTTTCTCCTCTGCGATGCCCTCTGCCGGGCCACCCCGCCTTGGAGCCAGCCGACTATGGACCAAAACCTCCACAGACTGTGAACCAAAATAAACTTTTCCTCCTTTCATAGCCTCTTGCGTCCCACACCCCTTCCATCTCCATCCCATCCACCCTTAAGGTAGGTTTTGGGCAAATGGCCTGCACATACTTTTCCTCACCTACCCTGCGCCCTGTGCGATTTCTTACTCTAGTTCTGGGGATTGAACCCAAAGCCTTCCTAATGCGCAACATTCACTTTTTATTTTGAGACAGGATCTCCCTAAATTGCCCAGGCAAGACTCAAACCTGCAATCCTTCTTCTAACCCCAAGATGGGGTTACAGACCTGTGCCACCATGCCGGGTTTTACTTCCAAGTTTTTTTGGCACTTCACCAGTCTTTTAGTCCATTTTATGCCGACAGCCAATCTATGTACCGGACAGAGATGTGCAGCTGTCAAGCCCAAGGCGCCAGCCCAGGGCCAGGGCTTCCTGCTGAGATGGCTCTGCAGCAGGCAGGCAGGCCAGGAGGGCAAGACCCGAGGAGCAAGCAGGGGCTCAACTCGCTCTTACAGCGAACCGCTCCCAGGACGACTTGAAGCCATTGACAGTGTTAGGGTAAACTGAGGCATGACCAAGCCCACCGAGTCTGGCCAAGTTGAAGCAATAAGTGAAGGTTATTTGAGCCTGGGTGCAGGCGGGCAAAGGGCAATAAGGCCATTGGCGGGGAAAGGTTTTATAGGGGTGTTCAGATAAGATTGGGGTGCACAGGCAGGAGGGGGCACTTTTTAGTCAGTGTCCGGGGAGCCGGGCGTCCTGATGACACCCGTATCTCCTTCTGCAAGCTCCGCCCCCCCATCTCTGCCTCTGCAGCTGCGGTCAGCAGCTCTTCCGCTCAGGGCGTTTCTCTTCTGCATCTGGGTGAGGTCACAGGACCCCAACACTTAGCACCTTCTCATTCACCAGGCCGCACCTTCCACGCGGCAGCACTGGGGATTACGTCTCCAACACATGGACTCTGGGGACACATCCCAGCGCAGGGCCCACCCAAGGCCCAGGGTCACTGCTAACGTTAATTAACCTCTGTGTGACACGCAGGATCTGGAGATCCCACCCAAGCCTCAGGTGTTAAACGCTTGGCCACCAGCCAGTGGCACTGTTGGGAGCTAGCGGAAACACTGGTAGGTGGGTGGAGCCTAGAGGGCGGAAGTTACATCGCGGGGGCGTGGCTTGGGACCTTGGGACACACACCCCTTCCTCCTGCTTTTACTTTTCTTTAATCAGATTTTATTGGCATGTTTTTAGATACACAGCCAGGGATTTAGCTTAGTGGCATAAGCACCTGCCTGGAAGGCACGAGATTGTGAGTTCGATGCCCGGTCCCTCCCAAAAAAAAAAGCAAGAAGAGAAAATCTCAAGACAGACTTCATGGTAGAGTCTACCAATCAGAAAGTTGCCATGAACATTTTAGATACACACAATGATCACATTCCTCATAGAGAATTTGTGCCTATACATGATATAACTTGGTTTTTTTCCCCATACCCCTACCCTCCCTTCAATCGCTTTTACTTCTTGGTCACCACAAGCACCAAGAACTGGGAAAACCATGGACCTGAGCCTCAGACACTGTAAGCCAAGATAAACCCTATGTCTGCCTTAGGTTTAGCTTCCCAGGTATTGTATCAGAGTGACAGATACAGTTTGCTTCTGTCTGCTACCCTAATCAGGCTACCATGATCTGTGTGGCTGGAAACCCTGAAAACTCCCCTAATTAAAATCCCTAATCAGTTTATAATGGAAGCCACCCTGATATCCCCAAGGAGGCACCTTAGAAAGTGCCTTACATTTTTCAGGAATTTGGGGTGGGTAGGCTTAAGCCGGAGGCATGGAGAATTAATTTGATTTGCTGCTTGGCAGTGGTGGGAACCAACAATTCATTTGAGTTTTTCCTATACAGGAAGTGGTACTTCTCACCCTTGCTGGTCTCAGCGGTGACTCATGGGAGTGCCACAGCCCCAGGGCCTGGGCTCATTAGCACTGGGGGCCCTGAACAACACAATAAGAGGCCCAGCTGACAGCCCCCCGAGGGCTGGCGTGAGAAGGGTTGCACTCCTATTCATGTGGTTTCCTCAGGCACGAAGTCCCAGGCCCGGGACCAGGGTATCTTGAGCACAGAGTTGTTTAAAAAGAGCCCTAAAGGTCACCTGTCCCAAAGATCACTTCACACCCCATCCCCCAGGGTTAATAATACCACCTCCCACCTCTGCTTTTCTGTACTCCCCAGAGTACTGTGTATGGCTGTGTGCTCTACATAAGCAGTTTTTTTGCAAACATTCAGCCAATGCCTTGCTGAACATATAACAGAATTCCCCTCCTATAACCACGGACCACTGGAGTCACCTAGTTAATGCAACAATAACAGACACTGATCTTATTTGCAAGAAATTAGAAATGCTAAGTAGCATCGAGAAGCCACAGGGCAACATTAGAGCTTTTAATGTGATATTCCAAATTTATGTCAAAAAGAGGATATTTTTCGGGGCACAGTGATACCTGCCTGTCATTCCAACACTTGGGAGGCTGAGGCAAGAGGATCACAAGTACAAGGCCATTCTGGGCTACTCAGCCAGTTCAGGGCCAGCCTGGAGTACACAGCAAGATCCTGTGAAAAAGAAAAAGAGGAGGGGGGATATTTTGTCCACTTTATACCCAGTAGGCGGACTATAAACAAGAAAATGAAAATAGTAAGTTTTGCTGAGCATGTGGAGAACACAGCCTGCACACTCTGCTGCTGGGAATGGAGAAAGGAGATGCGGATGTGGACACAGTTTTGCCAACAGCTCAGCAGAGTGGCTGGGAAGCCCATTCCTGCATCCACGGCATGCAGCGTGTGGCCGAGTGGGTGAGTCTTAGCACAACAGGCTGAGTGGAAAGAGCCAGGCGCAGAGGGACACAGACCCTGTGATTCCGTGTGCGTGTGAAACATCTAGAATCAGCGAATCTGTACAGACGGAAAGCAGATTGGCGGTGGCCAAGGTTTGAGGCTGCTTAGTGAGAATTATGCTTCCCTTGGGGGTGGTAAAAATGTGATCTAGGCACAACAGGCTGAATGTATAAAAGCTGCCAAATACACACTAAAATGGTGAATTTTTGCCAGGCCTGGTGCTGTACATCTGTAATCCCAGCACTCCACAGGCCAAGGCAGGAGGATCACAGCTAGTTTGAGCCCAGTCTGCGGTACACAGTGAGTTCAAAGCCAGGCTAAACTACACAGCGAGACCCTGTCTCAAAAAAAAAAAAAAAGTGAATTTTAAAAAGCTTATACAGTAGTACCTCGGCTCACAAATTTAATTGGTTCCACCATTTTGATCACGAACCGAATCAAATTTCCCCAGAAGGTTTCGATCTCACCCTGTGCAGAGTTCAAGAGTGAAAGCAAGATTTTGCTGAACACTTCTGTTCAAGAACCGAATCGTTTGCAAAAAGAGGCGTTCGTGAACCGAGGCTTTGCGGTACTGCACTTTGAGGACGGCAAGCGCTTGGCGCGGCCCCGAGTCCCTGCGGGCAGCGCCCCCTGCTGCTCCACTGTCAGAGCCCCTCCAGGAAGCCTCTCTGAGGCCACCAAGTCCCACAAGACCCAAGAAGGCGGGGGCCCGCAGGACGCACAGCCGCAGGGCGAACTCCCCCTAACCTGGACTTGCCCTTTTGTCTTGCCGGAGTTCTCAGCGTCGGGGAGGATGTGCTGCGTCTCGAAGGACCCGCTTATTCCCCAGACCCCGACATCACGGGGTCCCACGGACTCCGCGGCCACAGAGCAGACACAGGTCAGTGGCAGATGGCTTCGTGAGGAGGAGGAAGGTTCTGACATAGGACTTGGTGGAGGAACGCACCGGGGGCCTCCGTCAGTGGGTGATAAACTTCAGGGTCATCTGCAAAGGAGGCCAGGTGTGTTATACTCTAGAAATGAGAGCTAATAAGGATGCATGGGTGTGCTTTCCGTGGAAAATACAGCAACTATAAAACAGAAACTAATGAAAGGAATGAACTGTGGAAGTGGGGCAGAATGGCAGGGCTATTTCTCTCCTACAGCTCTGTACAGCGTTTTAACTTTCAAGCCTCCTAAATGCTTTACATATTCAAAAACTAAAATTTTAAAAGGATAGGATAAAGCAGAACCCACAACACAGTGAAAATAGAGGCAAATGAGGCTGATAGTATAGCGAAGTGATTTCATCAACACATGGAAGGAGGGATTGATTCAAGTACCCCAAACACAGTGGGGAAAATTCTGAGAACTAAAGAACTCTATCTCTAATCCCAGAACTTGGGAGGCTGAAGCAGGAGGATCACCACAAGTCTGAGACCAGCCTGGACTAGATAGTGAGCTCAATATCAATCTCATAATTCTGAAACTTTTATCAATGATATAGTTAGTATGAAGCAAATAAGCAAATACATTTTTTACTGGAAGAAAAAAAGGTACTAGTAATAAGTAAAAGTTACTACAGGAAAACCCTGTACTATTAAGTTTGAGTTGGAACTATCAGTTTGAACTTGTGATCTTTTTCAAAATGGATTTCCTAGTTTTGTCCACTGAAGGACCCAGGAGCTGTGGCACCCAGGTGACACTGAGAACATGTCACTAAGCTGGTGTCCCTGTGCCCCTGGCCACTGAAGGAATCAGGCCCCTGAGGAACGGCCCCGTGAAGTGGCTGATTCAGGGTCCGGGGCCAGATGTGCGCAGTGTGAGCTTGGAACACCCGGCCACAGCAGCAGCAAAAAAGGACTCAAATATCAAGGTGACCGTGGCAAACAGATTCACGAGCCAATCTAAGGCTCTTGTTGCTCAAAGGTAGGACAATTTGTACATCAGCATAATAACAGTACTACTTTTTTTTCCAAATCTATTTTATTTCAAGGAGAAAAAGAAAAAGAAAAGATAACAGTACTATTTGACTTTTAACACATTTTTTAAAAATCCATGAAACCGGGTGTGGTGGCACACACCTGTAATCCCAGCACTTGAGAGGCTGAGGCAGGAGGATTGCTGTGAGTTTGAGGCCAGCCTGGGCTACAAAGTGGGTTGAAAGCCAGCCTGAACTGTATAGCGAGCCCCTGTCTCAAAAAAATAAAAAATAAAAATAAATAAAAATAAAACTCCATGAATCCACAATGATTAATTTTTACAAAGTGGAAAGTCTTAAAGGAAACAAAACGCCAAATGGCAGACACAAAAGAGATAAAAGAATTCAAAAGCAGCATTTTGCAGCCACCAATGTGCAGTTCATTTAGGCAAACATCAGCGATGACAGATTCGATGACTGGGTGGGTAATCAGTCGATCCTCTGACCATGTGGGAAGCCCACAAATTGCTCCCTCCCCACAAATCAGGGAAATGCAGGGGGCTTAGTGAACAAACAGCCTCGCCAACCACGCACGCCCGACCACTTGCTCCTGATGCCATGCACTGAGTGAATTCCCGGTGTGGAGGCCTGGGCCCAGACACTGAGCGTGAATCGCGCACTAACAAGCAGAGTAACGCAGCACGGGGGGCATTTCTGCCGCACAGCCGGTCTGGGCTTTTCAAAAATGTGACTGTCACCAAAACACACAGCAGTAACATGAACAAAAAGGCGAGAGACTGTCTTCAAGGAGATTAAAGCATAACGACTGAATAACATACATGAATCCTGATGAGATTCTGGAGAGGGAAAAAATCCAGCTATAAAAGGCACGGGGGAGGGGGGCATTTGAACACTGAATACCAACAGCGCACTAGCTGCTGGGACAGCGCTGGGGTGCTGTGACTTTGAGGACGATGGCCTTCTTAGGAGGTGCTGAGATATTTAGAAGCATAAGGCATCAGCAACTTGCTTGCTGTTTAGCAAAATAAAACAACTTGTGAGTACACAGACACACACACGTGCACACACATTCAGACATAGCAATTATAGCAAAGTGCAAACAGTTGGACGATCGATCGAGAGAACAGGTTCAGTGCCCTCTCCTCTCAGTTCTTCTGCAGGTTTCAACATTTCAAAACAAAATGTTGGGGGGAGTGGGAGTCACAGGATGTGCAGAGGAGATTGTGGCCAAGCTGGTGCCAAAGCCAAGCAACCCATGACCCAAGGTGCAGAAGGGCACGTTAAATCACAGCCATGGGTCCTCCTTTTGAAGCCGCCTGTTTTTTTTTTGTTTTGTTTTGTTTTTTTGGAGATGGGGTCTTGCTATGTAGTTCAACCTGGCCTTGAACTCACTAGAGAGTCCAGGCTGACCTTGAACTCAGTGGCCCTCTTGCCTCAGCCTTCCTAAGGGTGGGATTACAGATGTGCACCACCACACCTGGCTTTTGAAGGTTTCTTGCACTTTCCTCAAACCTCTTTGCCCCCAGTCAGAACCCAGGAAAAACCCAGGCCCTGTGGACACAGAACATAACACCTCCTGGGAAATCTAATGATGGAAAACACACCTGGCGAAGCGGAATGGGTAGAGAGGAAGAGCTTCAGGTGCTCCCCGCCCCGGAGGGATCTCCATGCTGCTCCAGGCCTCTGAAGCGTGGGGGTCCCAGCCTGTGCTCCGTGGGGGGTGGGGAGAGCCCAGTACCACCCTGGGGTTTCTCCCTTCCTATCCAGGGCACCTGGGGAAGCTGCTACTCTTTCAGCACCACCTGGCTCAGAACCGCACTCATTCACTCACTCCATTATTTGACAAGTATTTCTTAGGCACCCATAGTACACAAAACACTGCTTCAGGCGGTAGGAAGACTAAAATGAACAAGCATCCTTGGTCTCTGGCCTCACAGAGCTCACTGGGAAACTGCACTTATGACAAGTACCATGAAGGAGAGGAACAAGGTGCCATCAAGCTGGTGACAACAGGGAAACTGAGGTGACATTGAGTAACAAGCCGTGCTGTGCTTAGTTAGATCCGGTTGGAGTGTGTCCCCCCACCCCCGGCACATGTGCTGCAAGTCTCTGTATGGTGGGAGGTTGAGGAACCTTTAAGAGGCGTGGCCTGGTGGGAAGTGGGGAGAGCATGGCAGTGCCACCCTGGGAAGGGACTAATGTCATGCTGGAGGGACCCTGGTTTGTTCCTGCAAGAGTGAGTTGTTATCAAACAGCAGGGTTGAATCTCTCTGGCTTCCTGTCTCTCCATGTGATCTCTCTCCCCTGCACAGCAGTCCACCATGACGCCATCCGCCATGTTGGATGTGGCCAGAAGACCCTCACCACAGCCAGTAGATGCTGGTGCCACGTTCTTGAATCTGCAGAACTGTGAGCTTGGTTAATGTCTTTTCTTTAGTAAGTATCCAAACTCAGTTGTTTTACTATAGCAACAGAAAATGGACCAACACAACCAGGAACACAGCCAACAGGCTTTGGGGATGGATGGATTGGGGGAATGGCAAGGAAAGGGTTAAGGGATACCTCCAGGGCTCTGGCTTGAAAAACTGGATGGGTGGCTAAAGCCCCGCCATGGGACCATCTGACAGAAGCCTGCAGTGGAGGAGGTGGTGGCAGACGTCTATGCAGCACCCTGGACACGTGGAGGAGGCCCCGTGCTGTGGTGCTGTGGGTTGTGCGAGTTTCCTTGTGAGCCTGCCTTGCTCCTCCTGCGGAAACTGCCACCACTCCCAGGAAGACACTCGGAGAACGCCTTCAGCCCAGGGCAGTTTCCTTTTATTGTGCTCTTCTTTGTTCTCAAGGGCAAATTCTGGGTAGCTTCCAGTACCCTAAGGGGACAATGATCCTCTGACTTGCTAGCAGGGAGGGTCCCTTTCCATTGTATCCTAAAAGCAAGGTGTGGGTGGAGGGGGATGTGGGGGAGGGAGCAGTTAGGACACGTGTGTGTGTGTGTGTGTGTGTGTGTGTGTGTGTGTGCCCCTCTTCTGGGATTTGTAGGCCCAGAGGTGTCTGCTGAGCTCTGTAGAGGGCAGAGAGCATTATATTCACCCGAATTTAGTCAAGGGAAACCCCATGTTTGTCCTGGGAGATGCAAGAAACCCTTCCTCTAACTCCATCGCCCACCGTCTCCCAAACAATTAGAGATTCTTGGTGCGCGTACCTTGTGTGCGGCGCATCAATGGCGTGGAGTCTCCCTGGTGGCGGGGGGACGCAGGGCACAAGGGCAAAACGGCAGTGTGGACAAGGTGGCTGGGAGTGCAAAGCCTCAGGAATTAGAAGCTGTGAGTTGCTAGGTGGCTTCATTTCCTGGGGCTCCTGCGACAGATGACCACAAACCTAGTGGCTTGAAACAACAGAAACTCACACCTCTGAAGGGTGGAAACCAAAATCCGGGAGTCAGCAGAGCCGCACTCCCCCAAGGCTGGGGGAGCCTGTCCCCTGCCACTTCAGCTGGTGGCTGCAGACACCCTGGTTGTGGCTACCACTTTCCAATCTCTGCCTCCCCCTTCACACTGCCACCTCCGCCTCCATTTGTGGCTCTCCTCTGCCTCCCATGAGGACATTTGTCCTTCGGTTTCGAGCTCCACCAGATAACAGGGTGCTTAATTATATCTGCACAGACCTTGTTTCCAAGTGAGGTCCCATGAATTACAGTGGGGACATGGCCTTTGGGGGGCCACCCTCCAGCCACTGCAGAATATAACTTTCTCAGGCTGTGGGGGATGACAGGCAGCGGTTAAGTGTGTTCTTTCTTTCTGACTTGAGGCCGCGCCTCGTGGTGAGGGCCACTCATACTGGAACTGCGCCTGGAACCCGCGCCCCCTCCCCCCAGGGGCTCTCACCGCTGAGAAAACAGAAAGCATTCTGGGAAATGCCTCTGGGTCCCACCTCCTACAGATGGGCCCTCCGCGGGGCCTGTTCTCAAGAGCCCGGTTTTGCAGGCCGTTGGCCACCGTCCCAGCCCCCGGTGTCTCCCGCACTGTCAGATTTATGACCTTGGGGGTTGACCTTGCTTCTTCAAATTCCCTGAGCAGCGTTCACTGGCTGCCAACCCTCCCTCAGGCCTCAGGCTTGTGAGAAAAGTCCTGCCCACTTGGCAGGGGCATTCCCCACCAGCTTGGATCTGTTCTGTCCTAAATTCCTGCAGGGAGTGGGAGTTTCACAAGTTGCTACAAGATGGTAAAATGCCTATGGTTAAAATCATCCTGCAGGCCAGGCATGGTGGCACATGCCTGTAATCCCAGCACTTTAGGAGGCCGAGGCAGGAGGATTATAAGTCAGAGCCAAGCATGGGCAACTCAGTGACTTAGTAAAAGCCTGTCTCAAAATAAAAAGTGCAGAGGGCTGGGGATGCCGCTCAGTGCGAAGGCCCGGGTTCAGTCACCCTCCACAGCAGCAGGAGAAGGACTCCGAGTCTGCTGGCTGCCGGGGACTGGTTGGAGCTGGGTACCATCATTACAAGGACCCCCGTACCTCATCTTCCCCAAGGAGTCCGCCCAGAACTGCATCCTGATACAGGGTTGGGACCCTCTGCGCCCAGGCAAATGAGGCAGAGTGAGTGGGTGCCACCGCTGGTCTGCTTGGAGGAAAGGACTCAGAGGACGGGGGCGCTGGCTAGTCCCCCTGGAGCTCAGTCCGAAAGAAATTAATACACTGTCACGGGGGACTGGGCCCTCCGAGAACTTGGTGCAAAAAATGAAGCCGTCAGGATGGGCGGGAGGCGCGAGTGGAGACAGCAGCCGGGCCTGCAGGCCTCCTAGAGATAAAGAGGGGCCTGAGACCACTGCGGGCAGCAGCGCCCAGTCCAGGGGCGCCCGATAGGACTCCCTTCCGGAATGCCTCGGTCTTCCCAGGCCCCTCGCCACCTGCCCGCTTCCCCACTAGGTCAGTATTAACTGAGAGCTGTCCTCCTACTCCTGTAGGGTGTCCATGGACTGACCCCCTCCCCTGTATATACCCTGACACTTTGCTGAATGAATTACCCCTGACGCAGGCCTCCTGTGGCCGCCCACTCGGGACCCCTCCTGGGGAGCAGGAACTATTCTCTCCCCTCCCCCCCCTTTTTTTTGTACGTGGAATCAAACTCACAACCTTGCACCTGCCAGGCTGGTACATAGGCCACTGAGCTAAATCCCCAGCCCTATTTTTTGAGACAGGGTCTCACTATGCAGTTCAGGCTGGCCTTGAACTCATTTTGTAGCCCAAGCTGGTCTCAAAATCACAACGATCCTCCTGCCTCAGCCTCCCAAGTGCTGGGATTACAGGCTTACGCCACCACGCCAGGCTTATTCTTCTTCCTTTTATTTCCAATGAACCTCTCCGCACGTCTTCCTTTGGTTCGTGACCCCATTCCTCAGCACGTGAGACCACAGTGGTCACATGGGCCATCTAACAGGTCGGGAGTTACAGTCTCCTGCTTCACAGCGCAAACGGAAGCAGGACGCGGTTGGGAGAGCTCCGGCTCCCGCGCCCAGCTCCTCCTGCACCCGTCCTGCCCCTGGGGACCCCCACCCCACCCCGACCAGAGGCCCAACCACAGGCAGTGTTGAGCTCTGCCTGTCTGCTGAGCTGCTCTCCGGCAGCGCCCCCTGGTGGTAGATATCGCTCTGCCAGCGCCAGGAATTCATGCCAGGGCCAGGGAAGGGGTGGGGGGAAAGATTATTCTCTAGTTGATGGCCTTGGTCCTGAGGGATCTAGAAACCCACCCCAGCACACCCCCTACTGTTTCCTCCTACACAACGAAGCACTCCGGCTCGTTTCCCTTTTCTATTTCAGAAGTGATGTACTACATGCTACTCATCAATTGGTACAATTTTTATGTTTTTATGTATCAGTTTAAATTTTTTTAATTCAGAAGAAGACAAATTGATTATTTTTAAAAGGTAAAAAGAGAATTCATATCGGGTCACCAAATTAAAGATATGGGACAGCTAATTCAATTTGGTTTTCACACTTCAATCTTAGTCATAAGCCTGAGAAGCAGTTAAATTTGGATCTCGGATCGACAGCAAATAATACGTTGTGTGGACTAATTCCAAAAGATTTGTAGGTGGTCTAAATTTCAAATTTAAGGCTGGGCATTGTGGTGTACACTTGTAATCTCTGCACTTGGGAGGCTGAGACAGGAAGATTGCCACAAGTTCAAGGTCAGCCTGGACCACCCAACAATACCATTTCAAAGAAAAAAGAATAAAATCCAAATTTTACTGGCTGTCTTGTACTTTTATTTGCGTATCTGACAACTCTGCACCCTTTACACAGCTGCACCCTAGCTAACACTGATACAGCTTTTTTTCCCACATCCTTGTATGTGCATTATTTTTAACCCAAGAAAGGCATGAATCTCCTAAGGTGGACTGTTTTGCAAACTAAATTCCATTTAACAACATCGTCTGAACAAATTTTCACAATACTCGGTTTATGTTGGAGGAGTGGAGGTAAGATGGGGGTCTCACTATGTAGCTCAGGCTAGCTCTGAACTCACTACATACCCCTGGCTGACCTCTAATGCACAGTGATCCTCCTGCCTCAGCCTCCCAAAAACTGGGATTACAGGCCCGCACCACCATGCCCGGCAATACTCTATCTCTTTTCACGGTCTAGTTCTCATGCTACCGCAACGTGAGACGTTTAGAAACCTGGAGGTGAGTATAACTCCTTGGCTTCTATTTTTTCCAGGTCCAGTGGTTCCTCTCCTGGTTTCACCGCCGTGGGGGTCCCATGTTCCTGGCTGTTTGTGCCACCCAGGAAGGTACTGGTCTCAGTTCTGCAGCACAAGACGTCATGGGTGGCACCACGGATCTGGCTATGGATTGGGCATTAGACAGTGGGGGCCCAACCCCTGCCCTGGCCTTCACCTCGTGTCCGCTCTGGGTCCTCAGATGTGGCCTTGGATGTGGCCTGGCTGTAACCCCAGTGATGGCAGCAGGGCCGGTCCACCGCCACTAGATGGCAGCCTCCTCCCGAGCAAGGAGCTTCATTCCTGTCCGGGTCACCGCTCTATCCTCAGGGTATGCGCTCCAATCGCTTGTGCACCACAGGCATCCCAAATGCGCACGCTGGACAAATGATCAACAAATCAGAAAATGGAAGTGTCTGTGATATCTGATATCTGGGAGCCAGGGTGGTGGGTGGGAGAAGGATGGGGAGAAACTGCGGGCTTTGGGTCAGACTTGCTCTGCCGCTTTCTAGCTGTGTGACTTTGTATGCTTTTCTTATTGATGCTGATTAGTTCGCTCACAGTGGCTTAAGACAATGCAAATCTGTTCATGTATAGTTCTGTAGGTGGACGTTAGCTCTTATTGAGCTAAAAGCGAGGTGTCAGCAGGGCAGACGGTCTTTCTTGAAGCCAGAGCAGAAAATCCATTTGTCCCGTTTTCCTGCTTCTGAAGGTCATTTCTGCTTCTCAGCCTACAGCCTCTTCCCTCCAAGTTCAAAGCCAACACCCCACTGTCCTGGGTCACCTCCCCCTTAAGTACCCTAGGGATAAGCCAGGCATGGTGGTGCACTCCTGTAATCTCAGCACTCGGGAGGCTTGAAGCAGGAAGATCATTACAAGTTTGAGACCAGCCTGGGCTACAAAGTGAGCCCAAGACCAGCCTGAACTGTATAGTGACACCCTGTCTCAAAAAGACCAAAAAAAAAAAGTACTCTTGGGATTATATTGAGCCCAGCTGGTAATCCAGAGTTCTCTATTTCAAAATCAAGGCTAGGCTATAATTCCTTCTGTAACCTTCTCCTTCCCCAGGGAGCCTAATGTACCCAGACATTCCAGGGGTGAGGACGTGGGCATCTTTGAGGAATCATTACGCCGCCTACCACAGACCTAGAGCAAGTACTTAACCTCCGAGAATTCATTTCCTTATAAAACGGAGTTCCTGCACCAGGCATGGTGGTACACACCTGTCATCCCAGCACTCAGGAGGCTGAGGCAGGAGGATCACCGAAGGTTTAAGGCTAGCCTGGATTACATAGTGAGTTCAAGTTCATTTGAATTACTTAGTGAGCTCCTGTCTCAAAAAATTAAAAATTACATTTAAACAAATAGGTAAAATAGAATTCCTGCAGTGGCTGGTGCGGGGCTGGGCATGGTGGTTGTAGTAGTTTGCTGTGGCCGTGTAACAAATCACCTCTACACTTAGTAGCCAGCAATGAGGAATGAGCAGTACTGCTGAGTGGTTCAGAGGGCCATGGATGGGGTGCCTGGCAAGGCCCCTGTGAGTCAAGGAAGACTGGGGCTCCCTCAGTGGCCACTCGAAGCAGGCCCCAGGTTCCTGGTCACCTCCCGCCAGGGCTGCAGGATCCCTCACAGCTCAGCAGCTGGAGACCCAGAGTCCCGACAAACTTTGGGATTTCATCCAACCAGGACCTTTCTGCTTTTCCCAAACGGGAAATAGCTGCTTTTATGAGCTCTAAACTAGCATATGATAGATTCTGCTAGCCTGGGGCTGAGCTATCTGTAACATGACATCCGCCCAACTTGGTACCCGACCCAGAGAAACAATTTAGCTCTCCCAGAGTAAGCGCCATGTTCTCCTTCTCATTCCAGAGATAAACCTCCTGCTCCCTTTTGTGCATGCACTGAGCCCTCTCCAATCCCAAGACTCCACAACCCCCCAAGCCTCCACCCCCAGCCTCCAGTAAATGTTTCTGTCTCCTGTTTTACACAGGCAGATGCTCCTTCAAATCAGCTGCTAATGTCATTTTGCCCACCTCCTGAACTTCTCCCCCAGCCAAAGTTGATAAAAGTAACTACACTCCTTTGTTCTTGTTGAGAATTTCTACATCCCCAGTCCCTAAAGCTCTCCCGTGCCCTTGGCATTAAAGGCCTCCTCCTTATCTGTCTTGCTCTCATTTTCTCTGGGCCGCTTTAGATTGAGTGACCCCAAAATACTCGATCAGTATAAAGACTACCTCTCCCACATTCCTAGATTCTTTTCTTTTCAATGGCCTTTGACTTTGAAAATATTTTGCTGTAACTTTTTAAATCAGAAGGTTATAAGCCAGGTGTGGGGACGTATGCCTGTAATCCCAGCACTCAGGAGGCTGAGGCAGGAGGAGCATTGTGAGTTCGAGACCAGCCTGGGCTACAAAGTGAGTTCAAGGCCAGCCTGAACTGCATAGTGAGATCCTGTCTCAAAAACACAAAAAGACAAAAGAAAAAGAAAAAAAAAAAAAAAAAAGAACCAGTGGTTACAAACCTTCAAAGAAAGGAAGGATTAGTCATTAGTCATTTGGGTAGAATGTAAATTCCCAGCCTCTTCTCACTGTGCCCTTTAAACTGTGTACCCAGAAGGCTTTGCAAACCAAAAATTAAAGCCAGTCGGGGGCTGGTCCTAGTGCTCTTCTCCCCACACTCCTTGCGGGCTTCTCTTCCCCCCAGTCCTGGTCAGTGTCATCCCCCTGAAAGCAGCCAAGTTGTGGTAGGAGGCTCAGCCCCACAACCCTGCCTCAGGGAGCCAAGGTACGGTGTCCTGGTGGGCACAGTGAGGCCTGGGTCAAAACCTCAGCCCCACCACTCCTAGACTAGAAGAAACAAAGGACTATCCCTGCTAAGCCAGTGTGTTTCAGGTCCCTTTGTTACATCAACTTCAAGTTAACCATAGAGGAGTTCAAAGTGTTCATTTTTCAACACCAGCTAATGGAGCCCCTGCTATTACTACTACTACTTGAATGAAGTCTCCCCTCTCCCCCACCACCCCAAAAGCTCCTAAAAGGGCTGGACCCAAAGAGCCTGGGGATGGCTGGACTCCATGCAGCCTGATACCCATCTCCCTCCCTAAGGTCCCAGGGAGCTGGCAGCCCTGCCACCTCTCTGCCCCTCTGCCACACTGTGGTGGCTTCATTGTGCCTGGGGCCAATGGAGAAGAATCCCCAAGACAGTCCAGGGCCCACCTGTGACTGGATCAACAGTGCTCATGGCGTTGCCTGCAGCTGGCTTTGCGCTGCTTCCTTGCGCGGCAGACACAGAGCAGTTCAGATGCATGGAGCGTCTGAGACCCCGGCTCCTTTCTGAAGCCGCCCTCTCCAGGTTAGGTCTCTGATAAAAGCTGATGGAGAAAGCAAATGCCAAAGGACAGGCGAGGTCTCCCAGCTGCGCAGGAGTCTGCCCCGCGCTCTGAAGCCTGCCTAGCGGCCTCACTGGTCACACTCATCTTGAGGGGAAGTTCAGCAGCACTTGTCACCCAGCCCCGCCAGAGAAGGGCCACCAGGAAGTCCTGACAGCAACCTTTCAGGTTTGCGCTGCCAAAGGGAAGAGGCTGGGAGGGGCTCCCCAACTCTGGCCAGGTGGGGGGTGGGCTTTTATCAGGATTTCAGCTTAGGCTTTTCTGGGTGACAGTTTGCTTTTCAGAGTGCTTTATTCATATATTTTTTTTTGTTTTTTTTTATTCATATATTTTTAATGACAGTTTAGAAGGTGACACAGTTAATTTTTTTTAAAGAAAATTAACAAAAGGAAAGTGTTCCCCAACCTTGGGGTCCCTCTGTCCCAGCTCCCCAGGCTCCTGCTGATCCCGTACACAAGGCAGCTGAGAAATTTCGGCTTTGGGTTTTGCTTTGCTGAGGGTCTTTGCTGTCACGTTGGCGGGCCTTGGGCACCCTCAGAAGGCTGGAACTGAGGGGACCTAAATCCATCTCCTGCACCCCCATCAGTGGCTAACAGCCCCAGACCGCTGCTCCCGGGTCACCCAGAGAGCCCGGCAGACTGAAATGGAGCAGGACCTGACCGCCAAGACCCAACCACCCAGAAAGGCCGCTTTGTTTAAATTCCAGGTGCAGACCGTATCCTGGTTCACTGCTTTTTAAATGCCCCGGGCGCACGCGAATCCTTTTGGCTTAGCCAAAGAGGTCGATCGCTGAGGTAGGCGGAGCGTTGTGAGTTCAAGGCCGGCTTGGGCTACAACGCGGCGCAAGGCCGACCTGAGCTACATAGTGCGACCCTGCCTCAAAAAAACCAGGGCCGGAAGTTTGGCTCAGTGGCTTAAGCGCCTGCCCTGGCAGGCGCAAGGCTGTGAGTTCAATCCCCGGTGCCGCAAAAAAAAAAAAAAAAAACAAAGAGGTCGATCGTTGGGATAAGCGGCAGTGCCTTTAAAAACCACACCCATGCAAAATTATGGAGAAAGGAAACAGCCAGGATTAGTTACACCAGCGTCCAATAGCAACTTCCTTCTGTTGGAAGATTTGCGAGAAGTCGCGGGCCAGAGGCCACTGGCCAGGACAGGACAGGTAGGGCGTGAGGGTATTGTGACATGCTCCAGGAAGGGCAGATTTTCTCTCGGCCAACCGAAGCCGGAGGCCACTGGGGCAAGGAAGCAGGCTGGGCATGGAGCAGCGGACTGGGGCGCAGCCCTCGGGGGCCCCGCAGGAGGAGTGCGCTGAGGAGCAGGAGGACGCCGAGGAGCAGGAGGACACTCCGGCCCGGTCTGCCCAGGGTTGTGGCCAGGTGCTGCAGACGGGCGGGTACTGGAGGCAGGACGAGTGCTGCGCGACCCTGCGGGACTCAGGCGGACCCTCGTCCAGCCGGGTCACCATCCGTCCCAGCAGCTCCAGCGACTGCGCCAGGCGGGGACTCAAGCGCTCAGGCGACAGCGTGGTGGACGGCCCTGAAAGCCCCGCGGCCAAACGCAAGCGCTCTGCGGAGAAGGCCCAACGCCGGAAGCCGGAGCCTCAGCTCGAAGACCTGAGCGAGCACCAAGTGCCCGGGGCGCCGCCTGCAACCCCGGGTTCAACAGAGCGGGGCGCACACCTGCTCCTCGTGCTGTGCGGCGCGCACGCGCTCTGCACACAGCTGCCGCGGGTGCAGCTGCTGCTGGCCAAGGTGCGCGCCCGGCACCGCCATCCGCCCGCCGCGCTCCTAGGGGTCGTCGTGCAGCCGCGACCGGAGGAGGAGGCCGAGGCACGCCGCCGCCTAGAGAGCCTGCTCTGCAGCGTCTTCGCCCCGCACGGCCCCGCCGCGGAGGTGCACACGGCTGTGTTCCGCCCCGGCCGCGCCCAGGGCACCCTGGACGTGCAGCGCGCGGCCAGCCAGGCGCGCGGGGTCTCCCTGGTGGATCGCGAGACCCAGACAGATGGTGAGGGGTTGGCGGGCGGGGCTGGGACGTGCGGCCGCGAGGGCCCCCGTGGGCTGCAGTGCGGTGTCCTGACCCTGACCCTAACCCTGACCCTGATCCTGACCTCCCCGGAAACAGGCGCGTCCCAGCCTCGCGGCCTCCGGGGTTGGCGCTGGAGTGGAATGGAGATGAGCTCGCCCTCTTAGCCCCCGCGTGTGCTCACTGGGACGATCTTAGGTGGCCCGATGAACCCAATTCGGAGGGCGACTCCTCCCACTCATCGGCCCCACCCACCGCTTGGGGTGTGGACCCCCACTGCTGCCTTTTGTGAAGTCTTGATGGGGATTTCGTAGGAACAAGGGCCGCCCGTTCTTCTCACACGGACGGGGTCCTCCCTTGGTTCTTCAGTCTCTGCCTCCAGGGAATAATAATCACAGCGCAAAACTGCTGCTGCGGGCCAGGCGCTGCTGGAAGCCCTTTCGGGTCCATTGCTCACAGCGGCCCTCTAGGGTTGGTACTTGGAGCCGCTGGCCTCCTGCGGAGTGTTGTCCCTTTGGTACTGGAGGCTGAACTCAAGGGTTTCCCTGCACTGAGCTACGTACCTCCCAAACCCCTTTTTAATTTGATGATGATGATGATGATGATGATGCTAGAGATGGTGTCTCACCAGATTGCCCAGGCTGGGCTCGAACTTGCAGTTCCCCTGCCCCAGCCTCCAGAGTTCTCACTGTAGTGCTTCAGACCCTTCTAGCAAGGAATCCAGGCCTGTGGCAGTGGGGAGTGGGAGCTCTCACAGAAGCACCGAGCCCCTTCTGTCTGGGGAGCCCCTCCAGGCAGGAGGAGGCACTGAGCAGGCCGGGGGTGGGGTCCAAAGCCCAGCAGTGAGCTCTGCCCCCTTTCCCTGGTGACCAGAGCGAGTGCCCTCTCTGTGTGACCTGCTCCCATGGGACAGCTGCGGTTGGAGGACCAGTGTCGTCCAGCTTCAGGACGAACAGTGAGGCGCCTGTCCTGGTATCCAGAACCAAATCATGAGCCTGTCCTGGGGGGATTTTCCCAGCCCTGGGGGGTGTGCCCTGATTTCTGAACTTCCAGCCCCCTGAGATTCGTCCTCCTGTCCCCTCTGGGTCCTCTACACCAGTTCCATGGCGCCAGCACTCCTGGTCTGCAAGGCCCCCACCTACGGGCTCTTCCAGCGGTGACCCAGCCATCTGCGGACCCAGCCCCTTGGCGATGCAGTCTCTCCGTGTCTTGTCCCTGTCGCCCCCACCCAGTCGACCTTCACCCTCATTCAGCTCAAGCAGCTAGCGCTGAGCCCCTGCTGGACTCTGGCCCTCCCTGGTCCCCACAGTCTGGGGCTGGGGGACAAGAGAGAACGCAGGGTCAGATCTCTGTCACTGTTCAGAACGCGATCAGTGTCGCACAAGGCGACTTCAGAGCTCACAAAAGGAAAGCTGGCTTCCGGCTGGGATCTCTAGAAACACTGCCTGAGACGTGGGTCCCCTTGAGAGGGACGTGAACCTTGGGAAGCATCCAGACAGAGCTGGGGGAAAGTGAGCTGCGTTCACCAGACTTCTGCACGCTGGACGCAGGCGGCTGCTAAACCTGGGGATGGTGGCCGCATTGTGGGCTCCCCGGCAGGAGGCAGAGGGCACGGAAGGTGTTCTGGGGGAAAACCTTGCTGTGGCGTTGTGCATCCTTCTGAGCCAACCTCTGTCCCGGAGTGCTGCTTCCTGTTCGGGGGGACACTCAGTCTGAGGGCTCTGCCTTCGAGGTTTCCTCCTCCTGCTTCTTCAGATGAAACATCTCTTTCAAGGCTGCCCAGAAGTTCTGCCGGTGTCTGACTCTTTGAAGCCAGTGGTTCTCAACCAGGGGCGATGTCGCCATCCCCTCCTCCCCCAAGAAAGGAAGGCAAACCTTCTAGAGCTTTCAGGTATATAAACAGCCCGCTGTGACACGCGTGCCGTGGGTTTGCCACCTCTGCTCTGGGACGCCAAGCAATGTGAGGAGACATTTTGGTTGACGTGGGGTTGGGGAATCTTAATGAGTCAAGGCCGGAGTTGCTGCTAAACTTTGGGGACACGCAGGAATACCCACAACGAGGAATTGTCTAGCCCAAAGGTGGGTAGGGCCGAGGCTGAGAGACCCTGATTTAAAGCAGGTGGAAATCCCACATGTCCGATTTTGCAGAGATGAATGCCAGAGGAGTTCCCAGCCTGTCAGCCTGATCCTGGGGGTCCCTGGCCTGAGTAGCAGGTGGAGTTCCCTCCAGGCACCCCTTGGTCTTGACCTTGGAGTTATTCTTTCTTACAGAGTCACCTGCTCCCTCAGCTTTCTTACTCCTTACTCCAAGGTCAGCCAGATAGAATCCAGCACCATTGATTCACTAATCCATGCCTTCGTCTTTTCAGTTTTCCCATTCAAGGGATTTTTTAATTCATTCATTTCAAAATCTCTACAACTGATTCCCTCTTGCCTTCTGGGGTCATGAAAAGAAAGAGCCCTGGATTGGAATTTAACTCTGTCCATGCCTTGGCCCGTTATGTGACTTTAGAAAATTTAACTTTTCTAAACATCAGTATTCTCCTCTGCAAAAAAAGATTACTGGTGGCACACGCCGGTAATCTCAGCACTCGGGAGGCTGAAACAGGAGGGTCACTGCAAATTCAAGGCCAACCTGTGCTCTGTAATCAGTTCAAGGCCAGTTGAATTACATACTGAGACCCTGTTGCAAAAAGGAAAAGAAAAAAAAATCTTTGTTAAACTTTCTGCAGGACCTAGAATCCCCAAAATAGGTCCTATCATTTCACTGTTGGTGGTGGGGCTGGCGTTGTGTGGAGACCCTATCTATGTAGCTAGCTGTGCCCCTAGTCTTGTCCTGGATAGGGTCACCCTCCAGCAGGCTGCGGGGTGTGGGGCAGAGTTGACAGCTCACCTGAACCGGGATGGCCTTGTGCTGGAAGCTTTCTCTCCTTGGGAGTGTGTTTTATGTTGCAAAATGTGAAGTTTAGTCTTGGCAAAATACCTTTTCCTTCTTCCATCCTGAAATGGAACCACGTTACTAATTTAGAGAAAGCTTCATAGTCTGTTTGACCCGACAAGGGTTGGGTGTCAGAGGTCATCGTCTGCTTTGACAGGGCTGTGAGTTTGAGATCGTTTTGTTCCCTGAGCAGCAGGCGGGTTGTAATGGAGATGTCTGTGTGGAAGGCAAGGGTTCTTAGTGTAGGTGAGAGGGACACCAGCTCTGGGGGCGGGGCTTTGGTCTGCGGACTGCGAAGTACCCACATCTTCAGGAAGGTAACTTGCACCTTCCTAAAAGCCTGGAGAGCATAGTTGTCTGGGGTTTTGTTATTGTATCTGGGAACCAGCAGCAGAGCTGTGTCCCAGCCCAGGTGTCTTAGGTAAAGAGGAAGCCCCAGCGGCACAGCAGGGAGAGGTACCTGACGGTGGAGCCCAGGTAGCAGAGTCCCTGGGTCCATTTGTCACACATTCCCCTGACAGGCTTAGGCTGGCCCACAAGGGCCGGGTGACTCGAGTCCTCTGCCCATCCTGGCAGCTTGCGAGAAGGAGGGACGGCAGGCGGCGGCCTGCAGAGAACCCTCCCTGAGCCTCGACCATGGAAACCACCCTGGCTTCTGTGACCTCACAGGAGGTGTGGGTGACTGTGGCCTGTGGGATGCGGGTCCAGTCAGAGGCCAGAGCCACAGCCAGAGGGCAGAGGGCAGCGGCCCCGCTGGGAGGGAGCCGGAGACCAGGCAGCTCCATGGAGGCCGGCGTTTAATCGGGCGGCCCCACCATGAAGAAGGTCAAGAAGAAAAAGGCCAAGACAGAGGCCCGCCGCCGCCGGGAGTCCCTGTCGCAGCAGACCAGCTCGGACTCCAGCACGCAGCCCAGCTCCGAGGCCACGCAGCCCAGCTCCGAGGCCGCCACGCCACCGCCCGCCACCGGGCCCATCCCACCGCAGCCCAGCCAGGAGCCCAGCGCCCAGCAGCAACGCCCCAAGCCTGCCCCGCCACGGCCAGAAACCCAGGCTCTGCCGGCGCCCGAGACCCGCCACTCCACCGGGAGCCTCTCCGACCCCGGCCCCAAGGCGGCCCCGCCACCCAAGAAAGCAGGTGCGCCCGCCTTTCTCCCGGGCGGATCCCTCCGTGGCCGGGTGTGGGTGAGCGTGTGTTCTGGAGCCGGGCTGCAGAAGCCTGCAGGGTTTGTTTTCATTTGGACCCAAAAGGCCAGGATTCCTGGGTTTGGTGTTTGCTCCGCATCCTGAGTCTCCCTGGAGACAGCCGCATGTGTATTACCCTTCATCTCGGCTCCCTAGTGACACTAGCTCGTTAGGAGCCAGTGCTACCATGGGGCTGCTGAAATATTAAAAGCAAGGATGCATTGATAGAAGTAGCCCGTTTAAAACAAAGGCGATGGCAGCACTGTGCTCCTCTGACCTCCTCAGGCTGTCCTCGTGGGCTATAAATAAATGATGCCTAACGACCCCGGTCAGAGAAGCTCGTCCTGGTGAGGCAGACAGGTGTCGGGCTGGGGAGCCGAGAACCAGGTGGCCTGTGAGGGAGTTAGAGGGGTCTAACACCTGTGGAGACGGTGGCTGGGGACAATCAGGCTTCCCAGCTAGACTTTGATTTCAGACACATTGAGTTTTAGTCCATATGTCCTAGATGGTGTGTGGCCATCCTATATTTTTATTTGCTGAATTGGCAACCTGCAGGCGATTCTAGAAACAGACAAATTTCTGCTCAGCATAAAAAACTTTGTAGGAATCGCATCTTCCCCAAAAGGGCATGGCTGTCTGGGAAAAGCGGTCCCGTCGTCTTGAGTAGCTGGTTAGCCCTGGACTCTGTGACGGGGCCTGGGGTAGCATCATGGAGCAGGCGGTGCTGTTCTGATACTCGCTGTCATGGTGCCTGCTCCCTGCTTACTGTGCCCGGCCATCAGAGTTCATCTTCTCATCAGACGACCTGACAGGGAAGGGACATCCTTGTCCCCATTTCATAGATGGGGAAACTGAGGCTCACAGGAATCAAACCGCTCCCTTTGGAGCAGCCCTGGTAGCTCTCCAGAGTCCTCACCCTGAACCACAGCTCAGCTGCTCAGCTCCAGGAGACCAGAGGTCTCCCCAGGAAGAACAACGACCTGCCCGGGGCCTCCCATGCATCTGCCCAAGCCAGCACCTGTGGATCTGTGGCCCTGGGCGGGCTGTGCCCTCTGGGTTGATGAGAGCATAGAACAAAGGAGGGTAACCCCAGGGTTGCCATGACAACAGGCCCCCGTGACTGAGAATCCATCCATTCCTGGCCCGAGTCGGAGGCCAGGGTCTGAAGGCCATGTGAGGTATTGAGTATACTGAGAGCACTGGCCACAGAGAAGCATTTCAGTGCCACCACGTTCTTTAGAACTAGGATTGTAGGAAGCAAAACTGTTCATTTCCCATCTTGTGAAAACAGCAGAGGACTCAGTCCTGGAGAGGAGATCAAGCCAGCCTGGGGACTTTGGAGATACAGAATGGAGACCTTGAAATGAAGGAAGTAATTTCTAAACTCAAGCCTGTTTGTTTGCAAAAGCTGGTAGCTGAAATAAAGACAAGTCCTCCTCCAGGATGACTGTAATCAAAAAGATGGACGGTAGTGCTAGGGACAGCAGTGCACACCTGTACAACCAGCTACTGGGAAGCTGAGGCAGGAGAATTACAAGTTCAAACCCAGCCTGCGCGATCCAGCAAGATCCTATCTCAGAATAAAAAGGGCTAGGATGGGGCTCAATGTTACAGTGTGTATGCAAGGTCCTAGGTTCAATCCCCAGTACCACAAAAAATTAAAAAGCTGTACCATCACAAATGTTGAGGTTGTAGGGAAAGTGGAAACTGTGAAATGGTGCAATTGCAGAGGAAAACTGGAAAACTGGCAGTTCCTCAAAAAGTTAAACAGTTGCTGCCGGGCATGATAACGGATGCCTGTAATCCCAGTACTCAGGAGGTCAAGGCAGAGAATTCCCGTGATTCGAGACCAGCCTGGGCTACAAAGTGAGTTCAAGGCCAGCCTGAACAACACAATGACCCCCTGTCTCAAGGAAAAAAAAAAAAACAAACCCTCCAGTCCCTGCAAAAACTTGTACAAGAATGTTCATAGAAGTATTATTCATAATCACCGAAAAGTAGAAACAGCTGACGGATGGATAAACAAAATCTGGAATGAAAACAGAATAACACAGCAAATGCAGTGAAATACTGCTTGACAGTAAAAAGGGCGAAGTACAGATATACACTAGATGAACCTTAAAGACATTAGGCGGAATGAAAGAAGCCAGGCTCCCACCAACGCGATTCCATGCATCTACATCTGAAATGCCCAGACTAGGCGGATTTTTTTTTTTAAACCAGGGACTTGGTGGAGGAGGAACCAGGGAGTGAAGGCTAAGGTGGATATGATGTCTTTTTTAGGAAATGAAAATATCCGAAAATTAGGCTGCAGTGATGATCACGTGACTTTATGAGTATACACAACTAAAAGCCACTCAACACTCCTGAATAAGTGAATGTTATGATCTGGGGAGTTACCAATTTTAATGTTTTTAACCAAACGTAGGGAAACAAAGATGTATTGCATTGCCTTTGGAATCCCTCCCCTCCCCATGCCAGGAGAGATGGGCGGAGCTCTCAGGTGCTCCTCCTCCCTAGCCCCGTCTGGCTGGGTTGGTGCTCACAGGAAGTTACCCAGCCCGAAATCCTCCTGCCCGACAGCAGGGGGCGCCGCCACCACGTTCTGCTGGGATCCAGCCCGGAGGCCAGACTGCGCGATTCCTTTGGGAAGTATTTCCAGGACTGCACACCCGAGCGGCGCTGTCTCCTGCATGGGTCACACCCCGCAGAGAAGCGGAACGGGGTGGCTTCCCCTGCCGGACTGTCCTCGCCGTCTCGTGGCCGGGCCGTCACTTGCGTGTCTCTCTTCCTGCCAGATCCACGGCCCCATTTCATGGACTCCACAGCTAGGAACCTTGAGTCGAAGTCTGCTCCTGCAGTCTACTTGCTGCAAAGACACCCCGTGTATCCCTTGAGCCTCAGTTTCCTTTGTAAAATGGACTTAACGGTACCCCGCTTCACAGGATGGTTGTGACAATTAAGTGAGATGGACATGGCCGGAAGTGTGGAGGGGCCGTGCCCAGGGACCGAGGTCCGGTTTGGGGAGTTGGGTGCTGCATCCTGGATGCTGCCTTTAGACGCTCTGGGTTTCCATGGTAACCCTGCTGCCGCCGCAGGCATGCGCACAGCCTGGCGGTTAGGGAGCCTTCCAGAACTGTCCTGCCGTCTGTCCCGAGGCTCCCTCATCTGTCCCCTTCTCTGTCCACCAGGGCCTGTGACCTCCGCGGGCCCACGGCCCTGCTCCTGCGTCGCCTGCCCAGGCAGCTCCACTTGCTGGCGTCGTCTGGGGCTTTGCCACAGCCGCATCTTCGATGTCCTTCTGCCTCGGGACTGGCAGGCCGTGCCGGGGAGAGGATTCCCCAACCTGCTGACCTTCTACAGGTTCCCGGGCGTGTGGGGGGCTCGCGGTTCACAGGGCCCCGCTCTGTCTC
>RJWM01010242.1:0-64436 GCA_004363535.1 Dasyprocta punctata
GACTTCTTTATCTCTCACTAGAATGTCCTTCAGTATTCTCTGTAGAGTTGGCTCCGTTGTCATAAATTCTTTTAGTTGTTCTTTGTCATGGAAGTATCTTGTTTCTCCGTTGATTTTAAAAGATAATTTTGCAGGGTACATTAATCTGGGTTGGAAGTTATTTTCCTTCAGGGCTTGAAATATTTCCCCCCAAGCTCGTAGTTACTTTCTTGATCTCTTTTGATCATTCTCAGTTTGAAGTTTGCATTGTCTGCAAACATAATAGCCCTGCTTTTTTCTGGGTTCCTGTTGCATGGAGTATTGTTTTCCATCCTTTGATTTTTACTCTGTGAATTTCCTTTTGAGTGAAATGTGTTTTATGTACACAGCATATTGCTGGGTTTTGTTTCTTAGCCCACTCTGCTAGTCTGTTTGTTTGTTTGTTTTAATTTTTTTTATTTTAAAGATAGTAAAATACAACAGAACATAACAGAATAAAGTCAATCAAAACAAAGCAGTAGGACTGGTACAGAACTTCGAAGACCGATAATGTGAGTACAATAGCTACAATAGCATAACTTGCTATCTTCAGATTAGCTGACCATTCCAACGGGTGTAGTAGAATTGAACCAAAAACAAAACAATACAAAATCAATAAAAACAGAATATAAAATAAAGGAAAAAAAGAGAAAAATAATAACAATCAGAGTAAAGCAAAATGGTGAGAACCACATTGGTCCTCGAAGACAAGACAGAAGAGAGTCCCCTGTATCTGCAACATTGCCTAGTGTCATCATGCAAAGAGACATTCAGGGTGCCGATCAGAGGCCTGCAAAATCTACGAAAAAACACTAGCATTTAGTTGCTTTATGTACCTTAGTGGGCATCAATTTAGCCAGACCTCAGAGACAGCAGCTTGCTTCCGGTGGGGTGGATGTTGATGTCCTTGATTCTGAGCTGTTGCGCCGGTGCCCCGCGGTCCCAGCGAGTTGGGGCCCGGTTGGACTCATTCTGGTTCTCCTCTGGGGTGGCGGAGCCCCCAACCTGGAAGGCGGATTAGTTCTCCCTTGATGTAAGCTAGGCGGATTAGTTCTCCCTTGATGTAAGCTGGCGCCACGCTGTCCCAGCGAGTTGGGGCCTGGTTGGACCCCGTTTCTTTTTATTGGTGAGTTGAGACCTTTTATATTGATTGATATAACTGATGTGTACCGGCTCATCCCTGTCATGATATCTTTCTTTTGTTGGTTTTCTACATTTTCTGTTTAATTATTTGCCCTACTTAGTGGTTTCCTTTTCTTGTTATTCCTAAGATTGTGGCTATCTTTGTCTCTTTCTAGAGTGTCTTTCAGTACTCTTTGTAGTGTTGGTTTGGTGGCCATAAATTTCTTCAGTTGTTCTTTGTCATGAAAGTATCTTATTTCTCCATCAATTTTTAAGGATGGTTTTGCAGGGTACATCAATCTGGGTTGAAAGTTGTTTTCTTTCAGAATTTGAAATATTTCACTCCAAGCTCTTCTTAACTTAAAGGTTTGTGTTGAGAAGTCTGCCGTGATTCTGATAGGCTTTCCTTCATAGGTGATCTGTTTCTTTTCTCTGACAGCTTTTAGTATTTTGTTCTTGTGCTGTATTTCTGATACCCTTATTATTGTATGTCTGGCTGAAAATTTATTTTGGTTATGGTTAGTTGGGGTTCTGTATGCCTCAGTTACCTGTATTTCAGATTCTTTTTCCATGTTTGGAAAGTTTCCTGCTATTATTTCTGTGAATAGTCTTCGTGGGTCATTAGTATTGACCCCTGCTTTTTCATTGATGCCTATTAATCTTATGTTATTTCTCTTGGCATCATCTTGCAGCTGTTGAATTGTTGTTTCTTGGTTCCTTACTATTTTTAAGAGATCTTTTCTTTCATGGCCATGATCTCCCATGCTATCTTCAAGATCTGAGATTCTATCTTCAGCTTCATTCAAGCGGTTTTTCAAACTTTCCATGGAATTTTTCATTTCCTGCATTTCCCTTTGCATCTGTTTCATGCATTCTGTTTGTGTCTTATATTGTTCATTCAAAGTTTCGATCATTTTCTTAAGTTCTTCTATTTTTTTATCTTGCTCTTCTTTAGATACGCACAACATTTCTTTAATAATGATTCTTATTTCATTTTTTAGCTGAGAGAATATTTCTGATTTGAATTTCTCTATAGCTTCATCAAGCTGTTTCTTTACTGCATTTTCTATCATTTCAGAAAGTTCAGTTGTCGGTGACTCCCACTGTCTTCCATTTCAGTGTCTCTTGGGGTAGTTCTCAGTGGGCTGGGGGACTAAGACTGCCTCTTGGTCTTTCGTTTTGTCATTTTCTTCTAGAGCCTATGTGGCTCTGTGTCCTTCGAGGCTGGCCGGGTATTCCCCTGGTGGGTCGCGCTGAGTCATGGGACCCGGTATAGCTGGATCTTGTGCACAGCAAGTGAGGGTGGCCTCCTGGGGCACGTGGGTGGAGTCTCCCCCTTCCTGGGTGGGGGCTGAGGCACCCCGGTCTCAGGGAGCTAGGCAGAGTGTACCCCAGAGTGTGGCGCTGCCCTGACCCTAAGTCTGGCTGCAAGGAGTTCAGGGGTTCCGCTGTACCAGGCAAGCCTGGGCAAGTCCCAGACCTACAGTGCCAGGGTCTTGCTTCTCACTGGGCGAGGCCCACAAGCTCTAGGATGAGGTGCAGGCCGCTCCACTGAAGAAAGGAGCACATGCGTGCTCTGCGCTCTCCAAGGCCCTGCAGCTATGCTGGTCAGTCCCTGATGAGCAGCTCTGGGTGTTGGGCTGGGTTGGGCTGAGTACCTCTGTGTCCTGCGAGGCTGGCCAGGCATTCCTCTGGTAGGTCGCGCTGAGCCACGGGACCCAGTAGAGATGGATCTGGTGCGCAGCAAGTGAGGGCGGCCTCCTGGGGCATGTGGTTGGAGCCTCCCTATCTTTAAAATAAAATTTAAAAAAATTAAAAAAAATCTCATCATTTCCTGTTTACCCTTATTGCAGCCCTCTTCACTCTATGTCATCAATTCTTATCTGCTATCTCAGGTGGAGTTTTCTTTGTCTTCTTTATAAAAATAATCTCCAACATCCAGCCTAGTAATTTATACTAATATACAATTATTGCACAAGTGGATAAATAATAAATGATGATGATAAACAAATAAACCAGGGAGAACTGTTCCCTTTTCCCATACCGCCTCTAAGAAGGCTGCAGAAAATCAATAACGACAGTCACACATTCTACCTCACTGTGGGCCTCATCTTCCGTTCCATGAGTGGCACTTGGAGATGGATATTGGCAACATTCAAAGACTGGCAGCCAGTTGAGAAATACTGAAAACATGATACATAAAAAACAACTGAAGGAACCAGAATGTTTAGCTTGGAGAAGGAGAGCTTTGGAGTACAGAATATCAGTGTTTTCAAATATTTGTAGTGGGTAAGAGCCAGGAAAAAAAAATCAGTCAATATACAGACTGAAGTTCCCCCTGGAAGTAGACAACTTTAGTAATTAGGGCAAAGGAACAAGCTGCCTCCAGCTTGTGATTCCAACAGGTCTCCCTGGAGAAGGGAGCGGAGGTCTTTTTGATGGGGTCTCTGTGCAGCAGATTCTAGCATTTGATAGCAAGTGGTCAGGACTTCAAATATTTGGCCTTGACAAAGGTCTTCCACTGCTTTGAGAACACTGCTTTCAGAATCTTTAAAAACATTCTAAAAATCATGGAATTTAAAATATTCCAGTGAGCCTTTGTTCCCTTTGTTTAATGAATGAAGATAAAGATTTCTACTCACCTCTTGTTCCAGTGCTGTGCAGGTAAACAAGTGTGTCATGTAGCATGAGGCACGGCTCTGCTTTGGGTTAAAATGAAGGTCGGGAATGCCAGATTGTCCAATACATGCCCTACAATCTGCTCAAGCACAACCTTCGGGCTTTATCAGTGTGACCTCTGTGCGTGCGTGCGTGTGCGTGTGTGTGTCCCCGCGTGTGTGTGTGTGATTTTGTTTGTTGTCTTCTGGGAGTGTCTGGTTAATGACGCAGGCCCTTCACATGACAACCAAAGTCTGTGTTTGGAAAAGCATAGTCCAAGGTCTTGCATCAGTCTTTTGGGATATTTCTTTTTCGAATCCATTTTATTCAAGGATAAAAAGAAAGAAAGAAGAAGACAAGAAAAGAAACTACAACAAAATTTCAAAACACGTCTACCAGGGGGCAACAATGGTACATACATTGTGCACTGTCATCTCCAAATCATTCACCCAGAGCACAAAACATCTGCATGCGATTGTCCAAACAATACCAGCCCAAATATTTCTCTTCAGTGAACTCAGAGAAATCAATAGTATAACTACCTTAACTATTTTTATATACATATACATGTTTTTTCTTTCAGCTTGTCACACTAATGAAACAATACAATGTTTACACATGGATGTTTTATTTATTTCACTAATGAGTATGTTCTCAAGTTGGGCCCATTTACCTACATAAGTGTCTAGTTTATCCTTCTTTGTGGCTGAGTAGTACTCCATTGTATTAAAATATCACATCTTTTTTATCCATTCCTCAGTCGATGAGCATTTATGTTGTTTCCAAGATCTGCTATTATAAACTGTGATGCTATAAACATGGGTATATATATATCACTGTGGTGTGATGCTTTTAATTCTTGTGAGAAGATACTCAGAAGAGGACTAGCTGGGTTGAATGGGACCTTCAATCCTAGTTTTTTGAGGAATCTCCACACTGATTTCCACAGTGGTTGCACCAGTCTGCATTCCCACCAACAGTGAAGAAGAGTTTCCCCACAGCCCCTCCAGCATTTGTTGTTGCTTGATTTCTTAATAATAGCCATTCTTTCTGGGGTGAGGTGAAATTTCTGTGTTGTTTTAATTTGTATCTCTCAAATGACCAGGGCTATTGAACATTTTTTCTCATATTTATTTGCTGTTTGTATTTCTTTATCTGAGAAGTGTGTATTCATCTCAGATGCCCATTTTTGGATTGGGCCTTTAAATCTGGGAGGACTGATTTTTTTGAGTTCTTCATATGCTCTTGATAGTAATCCTTTGTCTGAGGAACAGCTGCCAAACATTTTCTCCTACATTATGGGTTGTCTCTTCACTCTGTTGGTGGTTTCTCTTGCTGTGCAAAAGCTTTTCAGTAGGGTGAGATCCCAGTTGTTGATTCTTTTTGATAGTTCCTGTGCAATCTGGGTTTTGTTCATAGTCTTTGCCTGCACCAATGTCTTCAAGAGTTTTACCTACTCTATCTTCCAACAAATTTAATGTTTCTGTTTTAATATTAAGATCTTTGATCCCTTCTGATTTTAGCTTAGTACATTGTGAGAGATATGGGTCCAGTTTTAATCTTCAGCATGTGTAGAGCCAGTTTTTTCCAACACAATTTATTAAAGAGGCTATCGTTCTTCCAGTGAATCTGTTTGACACCTTTGTCAAAGATAAGGTGGCTTATTATATCTGGAGTTGTTTCTGCATCTTCTAATCTGTTCCATTGATCTTCAGGTCTGGTTTGGTTTTTTTGTTTTTTTTTGTTTTTTGTTTTTTGTTTTGCCAATACTACACTGTTTTTATCATGGTAGCTTTATAGTATAATTTCACATCAGGGATTGTGATGTTCCCATCCTGTCTTTGTTGTCCAGGATTGCCTTTGCTATACTAGGCTTCTTCTGGTTCCAGATGAATTTTCAGATTGTTTTCTTTAATTCTGTGAGATACGCTATTGGAATTTTGATTGGGGTTGCATTGAATCTGTATAACAGTTTTAGAAGTATGACCATTTTCACTATGTTGGTTCTTCCTACCCAAGAGCAAGGGATATCTCTCCATTTTTTAATATCCTCTTCAATCTCCTTTTTCAGAGTACTGCAGCTTTTGATGTAGAGGTATTTTACCTCCTTTGTTAGATTGATTCCTAGGTATGTCATTTTTTTGAATGCTATTGTAAAAGGTATTGTTCCCCTGATTTTTTCTCAGTGAGTTTGTTATTCATGTACAGGAGGGCTATTGAGTTTGGAGTGTTGACTTCGTAACCAGCTATGTTACTGAATTTACTTATTAAATCTAGGAGTCTTTTGGTGGAGTTGTTGGGTCTTCTAAGTAGAGTATCATGTCATCTGCAGATAATGATAGTTTAACTTCTTCCTTTCCTATCTTTATTCCTTTTTATTTCTTCTCTTGTCTAATTGTTCCAGCTAAAGTTTCCAGGATTATGTTGGATAAGAGTGGAGACAATGCACATCCTTGTCTTGTTCCTGACATTAGAGAGAAAATTTTCAGTTTTTGTCCATTTAGTATGATGTTAGCTATTGGTTTGTCATAGATGGCCTTTGTCAGATTGAGATAAAAACCATCTATTCCACATTTCTGTAGGGTTTTTATCATGAATAGCTGCTAGACTTTGTCAAAAGCTTTTTCTGCATCTATCGAGATGATCATATGATATTTGTCCTTGACTGTGTTAATATGGTGTATTACATTTATGGATTTATCTAGGTTGAACCATCCCTGCATCCCTGGGATGAATCCCACTTGCTCATGGTGTATAATCTTTTTGATGATTTGCTGAAGGCTGTTTGCCAATATCTTATTGAAGATTTTTGCATCAATGTTCATTAGGGAGATTAGCCTGTAATTCTTTTTCTTAGTTGGGTCCTTCTCTGGTTTTGGAATCAGAGCAATGCTTGCTTCCAGGAATGAATTTGGAAGTATTGCTTCCCTTTCAATTTCATTAAAGAGTTTGAGAAATAATGGTGTTAGGTCTTGTAGAATTCAACAATGAATCCATCAGCACCTGGGCTTTTCTTTTTTGATAGGTTTTTAATTACATCTTTGATTTCATTTATTGATATTGGGTTATCTAGGATTTTTATATCTTCTTGATTCAGCTTTGGTAATTCATATGTATCTAGGGATCTGTCCATTTCTTCTGTATTTATCATCTTATTAAAATACAAGTTTTCAAAGTAGGCATAGATGATCTTTTGGATTTCTGCAGGGTCTGTTGTGATTTCACCCTTTTCATTCCTAATTGCATGGATTTGAGTCTTCTCTCCTTTTTTTGATAAGGTTGGCTAAGGGTTTGTCAGTTTTATTTAATCTTTTAAAGAACCAACTCTTTGATTCATTGATTCACTGTAGTGATTTTTTTAGTCTTGATGTGTTAATTTCTCCTCTGATCTTTATAATTTCCTCTCTTGTCTGAGTTTTTGGTTTAGCCTGCTCTTCTTTTTCTAGCAGTTTGAGGTTCAACATTAAGTTGTTTACATGATTTGCTCTGTTTTCCTGATATGAATATTTACTTCTATAAATTTCCCTCTTAAGATTGCTTTCACTGCTTTGCTGCCCACTCCACCCTCCTCCTGAGCGCAACTCCGGCTGCACAAGACTTGCTCTGAGCTCCCGGCCCTTACTAAGCTAGCGCGGCCAAAGTCTCCTGTCAGCCACCACCATGATTATCTATCAGGACCTCATCAGCCACCATGAGATGTTCTCTGACATTTACAAGATCCGGGAGATCGTGGAGGGGCTGTACCTGGAGGTGAAGAGTAAGATAGTCAGCAGAACAGAGGGTAACAGTGATGACTCACTCATTGGTGGAAATGCCTCCGCTGAAGCCCCGGAGAGCGAAGGCACCGAAAGCACAGCAGCCACTGGTGACGATATTGTCATGAACCATCACTTGCAGGAAACAGCTTCACCAAAGAGGCCTCCGAGAAGTACATCAAAGATTATACGAAATCAATCAAAGGCAAACTTGAAGAACAAAGACCAGAAAGAGTAAAACCGTTTACGACGGGGGCTGCAGAACAAATCGAGCACATCCTTGCTAATTTCAAAAACCTATCAGTTCTTTATTGGTGCAAACATGAAACCAGATGGCATGGTTGCTCTACTGGACTACTGTGAGGATGGTGGGGCCCCATTTATGATTCTCTTTAAGGATGGTTTAGAAATGGAAAAATGTTCATGAATTCGGTGATTACCTTGTGTCTATCACTTGTCATAACCGGCTGCTGCTTGGCATCCACATAACACCAGGATTTTAGACAAATAGGACTGATATCATCTTGAATGCTTCATTTATTTTGACCATGATTTATTTGGAGTGGAAGCATTAATTCTAGGGAAAAATAACATGTCATGTAGGTTGTCTAAAAATAAAGTACATTAAAACTCACTTGAGAGAATGCCTCTTAGTTTAATAAATGTATAAACTAAGTCCATTGTGTTTGTGGACAAGATAGGGCCTGGCCACAGACCATTGCTAAAAGCATAAGACTGTCTTCAAATAACCTCTGCAGTGAAAACTACCTCTGAGACTGGAACATAAGACAAGAATCAGAGTTTTAATTCTGAATTGTGCTGAAGGGAAAAAAAGACTATGTTGTTCATAGCAGTGCCCACATTTGAAGTGGAGCTTATATATTTCATCACCAACAATGGAAGTAGTTAAGCCTGGAAAAGATTACCAAAAGAATAGAAACTTGGCTCAGTTGGGAAAAAAAAAAAAAAAAAAGAAGACTGCTTTCATTGTGTACCACAAGTTCCAGTATGTTGTAGTGTCATGATCATTCAACTGTAAAAACTGTCTAATTTCTTTAATTTAATCTATGAACAATTGAATTTATTATTGTTTGAGTCTTCAGAAGATTGCATTGACAAACATACTATCCTGTTATTTGCTTAACTATTCCCTTACTGTTAGAAATGAAGTTTCTTTCACCATTTTGCTCTCTGTTATGCTGAATATTTTTGTCTACAATAACTTTTTTCTGTTTGCCAGTGGGTTTTCCAATACTTTTTACTAAAAACAAAGAACCCCACATCTTTCTTTCCTACCTCTGCTAAGAAATTAACCTTACTTGACTTTCTGTTCAACAAATACAGGATACTACTACACAAGTCTGAAAGAAATCTGAAGATTACCTAGTTCCTGAAACTTTAGTATGATGATTTCCACTGGTTTAGAATTGCTATTAGTATATTCACTATGGACACATAAAACCATTGTGTCACTTCTCAAGCTAGCCTCTTAGGTTTCCTTATATAAAATCAGCACCATCACCCCTGCCTCTACCCCCATTCTAGCAAATTCTATCCACTGATTTTAGTTGGTGAAATGACCTGTCTTCCTGTTTGTGCTTCTTTGTCTTACACTTGTGCCTCCAGTTCATTCCCTCCCTTCTTCATCCTTCCCTCTGACCTAGAGACTGACCTCTACAAGGAGGAAATGGAAGGAGTGAAAAGTGAGGATATTTACTCTGCTGCGAGCCTCCATGCTGGGTCACTTAAAGATGGCCAAAAAGATTTCCAAGTTTTGTTAGTCATCTTTCACATTACTCCTTCTTGCTTCCAAGTAATAACAGCCCCAGGGTGCTGCTCTCTTCCTTGTGATTTTTTTCATGCCCTTCTCATGATTTTATAAATAGTCCCTTTCATTGACCTAATCAGTTTATCCCAATTTGAGTGTCCAGTTTATGTACCTCGCTCTATTCATTCTTAATAAATGAAAGCAAGAAGGTCACAAAGTTGGAGCTATAACTATTTGTTTTGCTGATAATAGTGGTGCAGGAACAATTGACATGACTCATCCTGGTCACCTTTCTAGTTCCATCTCTGCATTGCTTAGTTATTTCACAATACCTGTTAGAAAGAGAAAGAGATTTCATTGAATTTAAATAATAATAAAAGTTTATTCCCAGCACTAAAACTTTTATTTTGCTTTTCTTTAAAGTTCTGATTTTCTTTATCCCATGCAAACTCTCCTGTTAGATAGACACCTATGCCAGGGCTCTCTAAATAGTAGTATGAATAGAAGCTGTGAGAGCCAGATGTGTATTTTTCTTTGGTACAGTGACTGGCAGGCTGTGATGAAACAATAACCTCTCTCTTCACAATTTTAAAAACAAGAATCCACCTCTCTTGAGTGCACAAGTTATCCCATATCTGTAAGACAGTCTCCTTTAAAAATGAGTAGTTCTTTCAAGCCTTTAAGAACATTATCTAGCAAGTTATTTTCTAGGTGTGCTTGATCTGAATTATCAACTTATAGAGAAAATCCTTTTAATATTAAGGAGACATTAACAGGTTTAAAGCACAATAGAATTGCTGTATTAATTGCTTTCTTTTACAAGGACACTAGACAACAGGAAGCAAGTGAAGGCATCCAAAGAGTTAACTCAATCCATTATAGTGTTTTCTTTGTATGTTTATCCCTCTGATTTCCACTTGAATTTGTTTTGCTCTTATAGAGGACAAAGTGTGGATCAGTAAATTTAAAAAGTAAGGAGGAAGATTAATCAAGGCTGAGAAGACCTTAGGCTTCCTCTCAGATGTTGTTCAATATTCTCTTTTCACTCTTCATTTTCCTTGAGTAACTTAATCTACTTCCACATCTTTAATTACCACAAATGACTCTCAGATTTAAAATTCTAGCACGGATCTATCTGAGCTCTAGACCCACAGAGACAACTCTCTTCTTGTTTTCTCACAGTAGAGATGCCTCAAAACAGCTCAGATTCATGACTTTTCTTCTTAGGGCCAGGGTTATGACTCTTCATGTCTTTTATAGAAGAAAGCACAACCCTACTGTCCATGTAGTGACTTAGCCAGAAGTCTAAGGATCACCCTCTAATCTCTCTTCATCCTATTTGTCTCCAAAATATATTTCAAGCACAACCACTCTTCCCACTTCCAAGACAAGCTTTGAGTCCTGCTGCTATCAACTCTTACCCAGATGACAGCAATCACCTTCAGCATTATTCACCTTAATATTACTATAACAAAATACCTGAGAAAACTAACTTGCAAAAGCCGGGCATGGTGGCACACACCTTTAATCCCAGCACTCGGGAGGCTGAAGGAGGAGGATCATTGTGAGTTTGACACCAACCTGGGCTACAAAGTGAGTTCAAGGCCAGCCTGAACTGCATAGTGAGAACTTGTCTCAAAAAATAGGCCTGGGAATTTAGCTCAGTAGTGTAAGCACCTGCCTGGCAGGTGCGAGGTTGTAAGTTCAATCCCCAGTACCAAAAAAATAAACAAATAAAGTAACTTGCAGAGTGCAGATGTTTATTTTGGCTTGTAGTTCTCAAGTTTCAGCCAAAGACTGGACTGTGCCATTATTTGGGATGGCCAATGAGGCTACCAGATGCAAGGATGAGGCGTACATGGTAGAGCAAACTTTTTATATCATGAGCCAGGTGCAGAAAGAAAGGGAGAAACTAAGATTCCATTTTACTCCAGAAAGAATGGCAATCACTAGGAAATCAAGCAATAACTGTTGGGAGCCGTTAAAGCTGGAAATTGACTTAGGGCATGACCCAGACATGACCTTACCAAAGTAACAAAGAGCACCTGGGTCAACCACGTGAAAAATGCTCCTACAGCCTAGCAAAACAGGAGGCTCCTAAACAATCCAGGCCTGGGTTGCTAGGCAGAGAGGCTGAAATTGACGTCATCCTTCCCTGTGTATAAATAAACTGGCAACATTGGTTGAGCAGTTCCTTTCCTCCCATCAGGAGGATAAGGGCTCCACCTGACTCTAGCTTTCTCTCTGTCTTTATTTTCTTAGCCTCTCGCGGTCCTTCACCCCAAGAACCTTAGGAGCCGCATGGGTCGCGGCAATAACAAATGCTGGTATGGCTGTGGTGAAAAAGAACCCTCCTGTCTTGGTGGGAATGTAAACTAGTACAACCATTAAGAAAATCAGTACAGAGATTTCTCAAAGAACTGAAATTACTGGCCTGAGCTACATAGTGCTACCCTGCCTCAAAAAACTAGGGCCAGGAGTTTGGCTCAGTGGCTTAAGTGCCTATCTGACAGGTGTGAGGCTGTGAGTTTGATTCCTGGTGCCACAAAAAAAAAAAAAAAAGAACTGAAATTAGAAATTCCATATGACCCAGCTATCCCACTGCTGGGTATCTTTCCCAAAGAGTTGAAGTCATCGTACTACAGTGATGCATGCATACCAATGTTTATAGCAGCACAATTTGTAATAGCTAAATCATGGGAGCTGCCTGTATACGAACCAACAGATAACTGGATAAAGAAAATGTGATATTTATATATACAATGGACTACTATTCTGCTATAAAGAATGACAAGACCAAATCCAAAAACAGGCATCTGAAATGAATAGACACTTCTCAGATAAAGAAGGACAAATGACTGATAAATACATGAAAAATGTTCATTGTTTGCCATTCAAGAAACACAAATTAAAACACTGAGATTCCATCTCACTCCAGAAAGAATGTCTTTCATCAAGAAATCAACCAATAACAAATGCCAGGGAAGCTGGGAGCAGGGAAAAGAACACTTCTTCATTGTTGGTCAGAATATAAATGGGTACATTCATTATGAAAAACTGTTTGGAAATTCCTTGAAAAACTAAAAATGAAAATTCCATTTGACCTAGTTATTCCCCTTCTAGTTATCTTCCCAAAAGAGTTGAAGACATCATTCCACAGGAATGCATGCATACCCATGTTTATAGCAGCACAATTTTTAATAACTAAATCTTGAAAGCCACCTATGTGTTCATTAACAAATGAATGGATTAAAAATATGGCATTTATGCACACTGAAGTACTACTGTGTCAAAAAGAAGGGTAAACTTGAGTCATTTATAGAAAAATGGATGCACCTTGAGACCACAGTGTTAAGTGAAGTAAATCAGGCACACAAGTTTAAATATTCCATGGTTTCTCTTATATGCTAAACTTCATATGTAAATAAAGTACAAAATAAAAGACAGACATGGGGAAAAAAAGACAATGGACAGTATCTAATAGTGCACCTTATTTTGGTGTAATTGTCTTATGTGTTTTACATGACTTTTGGTCTGTTAGTCTGGCTATTAATATGCATGAATAAAAAGTAATTTTATAAGAACTTATAAGGTAAATAAATTAATCTGATGCTAGCAAAAGAGAAGGTTGGCGGAGAAAGGAAAAAAAAGAATTGAGATGTGTTATGTGCACACACCAATTCCCCACAATGAGTTTAATCATTGCATACTGTAAAACATGTACTGAAAAGTAGGGTGAATGTTTAAATTTTTAAAAATTTGTTACAGTAAAAGATACACTGCTATTAATCCACCTCAAAATACTCTCTCTCACTTTGAAAATACTTACCACATCATCTTACCACTTTCTGAAGCAGTTCTAGTAGTTCTCTTTCATGGATGTCTTTAATTGTGCTGTCATAGCTGCCTGAATGACTTGAATTCAAATACTTAACTTTCGTGGTCATTTTGACTTTGGGGAAGAGCCAGAAGTCAGGTGGTGCTAGATCCTGTGAAAAGGTGGGTGAGGACGCACTGTGTGGGTTTATTAGTCTGCCTTTATTAGCCTTACTGGATGACACTTGGCAGCAGTGTTCTCCATATTTTTTATCACACCTTGCAAAGACACTCATGACACCTTGTAAAGAATTACTTCAGAAAGTAGAAAGAAGAACAGGATAAGTGTGTTTGAAGTGAGGGAGAATAATTTGAAGGGGCTTAAAACCAATATGTTTTTTATTGTAACACGTTTTTAAAATGTAAACATTAACTTTTTATTTTGATCAATCTTATATAAATTTTGGAGGGGACATTAAAATTCAGACTATAACACCATTTTTATAAGCAAGGAATACATGAAATTACAAGAAAAAGTAAATACCATCTGAAATTTTACTACACTGTAAGAACTCACTAACATCTTGCTGATCACAATTATATCTTTTTTGCAACCATATGTAAGAATACCAAGCATTGTTTTATATTAATGAAATCTTCTATAACTCCCACACTCCAGTTGTTATAAATAGAAGTAGGAGGAAAGTTTGTTATTTATTTTACAAAAACTAGGATTATATTATGCATACTTCCTTCCAATTTACTCTTGCCACTTAAAAATACATCATGAAGGCTGGAGGTGCCCCTCAGTGGGCATATGCTTAGCATGCAAGAGGTGAAGGACTTTATCCCCAATACCACAGAAACAAACAGAAACCTACAAGACACCAGTCTACTTTGCTCTTTTTAATGAGTGCATAATAGTCCATTTTATAAATATACCATAGTTTATGAAACCATCTCCCTAAATACCATAATCCTATAACCCCCTCAGGTGGCTGAGGCAGAAAGCCAGTCATGAGTTTGAGGCCATCCTAGGTTACATATTGAAACCTTGCCTCAAAAAATCAAACAACAACAAAAAAATTCTCCTACTAAAAAGAATTCATTTAGGTTTTTCTTTCCCTCCCATGAAAACTTTAATCAACATCTTTATACTAATAATCTGTATCTACAAGCACAGTTACTTCTTGGAATAGCTGCCTAGAGGTTACAGTCTTGTGTGATTTTTAAACCTAGACCAGAGGTGGGTAAAATATGCCCATGGGCCAGTTGACCTGCTTCCCTCCATGCCATTTTTACATAACTTGGATTTTTACATTTTTTTAATGGTACAACATATGAAAACTATTTTGTGGCATATTAAAATCATAAAAAGCAAATACTAGTGTATAACTGATGCAAAAAACAAACTGTTTTTCACTACAGCAAATGTGTGGAGGTTTCTCCCCTAGACACTAGGAAATTCTTCAGGGAAAATGATTGTAAGGTTAAGGCCTCAGGCCTGTAAGACTGTCCCCCAAGTTCAGGTGCCAATTCCAAGCCTCAGGCTGACACTTGCATTTCTGACTGAGAGACTGAAATTGAGCTCGCAAGATCCCTTGCTCTGCTGGACTGACTCAGACTCACAGAACTCAGGGAAGCACTTTACTTATATTTGCCAGTTTATTAGAAAGGCTGTTACAAAGGATGCAGATGAACAGCCAGATGAAAGAAAGCACAGGGCAAGAAATGTAGGAAGGGGCATGGAGTCTCTACACTGTCCTCAGCTTGCTGTCCTCATGTTCAGGCACCCCACATGTTCAGCCATGGAGAAGCTCTCTGGACTGTTCCTTGTGGAGACTTATTTATATAGGCATGTTTGATCATATCATTGGCCATTGGGGACCAACCCAACCTTCACCTCCTCTTTCCTCGTCTCCTGATTCTAGGAATCAATCCCAGCACTGTGTGCATTGTGAATGTTATATATTTCACATTACATCACAATATCACAGTATAAATAAAGTTTTGTTGGAAAACATCCATACTCATTGCTTTATGTATTGTCTGGCTACTTTCATAATACCATGACAAATCTGAGTGATTGCGCTAGAGAATGTAGGGCTCAAAAAGCCTAAATTATTTACTATCTATCCCTTTACAGAAATTTGCAGACTCCTGATCAAGGTAATTGATATGCTTCTCCTACTTCTATTAATGAACAAAATAACTATTTAAAATTACACATATTTTAGGGTGGGATTACTAAGAACTGGTGAAATATTTAAGGTCATATTAGAAGGATTTTTTTAAAATTTTATTTTAAAGAGTATATAATGGAATAAAACCAATTAAAGCAAACCTGTGTAAGAGATACAGGACTTCAAAACATTACAAAATCAACAATAGTTACCACAATGCCTTATGATGTTTTCAAAATAGCTGCAGATAACTTTGGACATGGTCAAAATCAAACAGAACAGAATAGAATAGAAACAATAAAAACAAAACAATGAATGCAATAAAAGACTCAAAACAAGTCAATAGTAAATTCAAAATTGCTACCATAATATATCTTACTATCCTTGAAATACAGTCTCCTGCCATGGGATTTAACATTATCAAACAAAAGAGAATAAAACCCAACCCATTAAAACAATGGAAATGATATTGGACCTCAAAAGAAGACCACAGGAAACCAACAATGTCCACAACCCTCAGAAGGAGACACCCCCAGATGCCACACTGTGTACCGATATCCTCCGAACCTATGATCAGACCACTGACCCTAGATCTGTAATGTTAGTGAAAAACACCGAAGCACCACAGGCATCCAGCAGCATTTCACCTCCATAGCTATCATCACAGCCTGTGTTTCTCCAGATAAGCCAATTACTTACAGGGCAGGGTGGGGGGAGAATGATTGGTACTTCTTGTTTGCCAGCCCATGCACCGGAAGGGGTTGGGGTCTGGCTGTTCCCAGTCTGGCCTGGCTTGCACATGGTGCTGGTTCCCAGACTGGGCTTGTTTGCTGGTACAGCCATCGTTCTCTCTAACACCGGTCCGTGAATGGCTAGAAGGATTTATATATCGTCTATTGCCTGAGTATTAAAAAGACTTGGATGTTCAGATTGTAATAACTGTCAACATGGGCACATTATATGGGGTGATGGAAAGATTCCTTCTTTGGATAGGTTGCAATTCAAGAAACCCTTGGTTTCTCTAAGACTGACAGAAACCTAAACATCAGCTCAGCACACATTCATTCCTTTTCTATGTCTACTCTACCCAAAATGCCTTTTGCTACCTGGAGCCAGCTAGGTAACCAGCTTTGAACACCAGGCTAAAATAAGCAGGGATAACAAAGAGAGCAAATGCGGGAAGGAGCTGTGAGAAAGCTGACTGACTTAGGACTCAGACTTGGCAGAATCCAGCAAGACAATAAGGTTGCAGATGGGCGACCTCGCTCCTCAGCAGGGAGGCTTGTGTGACAGTGGAGTGAAGGAAAATACCACCAAGGGGCAAAGCATCATTTTCTGCAACTAAATACAGATAAAAAGATGGTCTACGGAACTGGTTATTTGAATTAAAAGTATCCTTAAAATATAAAAGCAATTAATTTAGGGCTCAACTAAAAGTTAAGAATTCCAAGAGTACAGGAGACCACTCAACAGAGCAGAAGGGCAGCTAAGAGACTTTAAAATTTTATTCCCTATATGTTTTTGTTGGAGGGAGTAGCTTCTACTGTTAGTACAAGTAACATTCTTAAACCTGATAATGGGAAAAATTCCTCCTATTCCCTTTCCCACCACAAGTCCACTGGTTTCTAACCTGGCAGTGAGCCATCAAGAATTGATGGAGGACTGGTGTTCAGTATTCTGCTAAACACAGGTAGTTACAGAAGCAACACAGACAGGACCCTGGGCATCATGGAACTCGCAGTCAGGCGGAAGAGCAAAAAATATAAGAACAATAAATTAGTCTGTGCTATAGCAGTTAGTGACTGAGAGAAGCAATAGAAGAGAAAAAGCAGGGAAAGGAGTGATGGTGGAGGGTGAGTCTGATTTTAAATAGTACAGCCACCAGAGGCCTGAGAAGGTGACACCCCAGAGAAGAAGCTCAAGCTTGTGCACATCAGAGACTGGACAGGGCTCCAGGCGGAGGGACCCTTCAGGGCAGAGCTCCAGGTGAATCTCCTGTGCCCCATACTGTGAAAGGACTGTTAAGAATGCAGAGTGGTGAGAAGAGTGCACATAGGGAAGGACCTGGGGAATTAAGGGTTGGTAGCTGGAACATGCAGCCTTGTAGGCTTTGCCTTTTACTTTGGGTAAAATCCTTTAGAGCGAACATCTGAGATCCAAGATCTGAGAATCCATATCTTCTGCTACCCTGTTTTGTCCCTCAGCATCCTCAGCTGCCGTGGCTGCCCTACAGACAACTCATCATGGCCAGGATGAGGATATGCTAAAGCTCGTGCCTCCACTGCAGAGTTAAAGTGGGTGCAGAAATCTCAGGAACAGCCAGTTTTCCTTTTGCCTCAGGCTCTGCTAATGCTACAGAAAAGCACTGTTACACATTCCATATATTGTTCATCATGGGTTTTTTTGCATTAATCTGATTTTTTAAATATTGCATTAAAATATTACTTGGATAACTAGGGGATTATGTTTAGCACCTCATTCTCCTTAAATTATGCCTCAAGCCTCACTCAGCTGATGGGGGTCCTGGTTGCTCTCTTCTCCCAGTCTCCCCCTAGTCAGTCCAAACCAAGGGTCTGTAAACAGTTTCTATAAAGGCCAGATAGCAAATACGGTTTACATCACAGGTCTGCCATTGTAGCAGGAAAGCTGCCATGAGGATAAGAGAACAAGGGACTGAGGCTGTGCTCCAATAATGCTTTATTTATGGATACTGACATTTTAATTTCATTTCATGGTCATAAGTCATGAAATAATCTTCTTTAGCTCTCACCCCGTTATTTAACAGTGTAAAAATCGTCTTAGCCCATGGGCCATACAGAGGCAGTGGTGTGGGCAGGGCAGGCCAGGCCGTGAACTCTTGATATAACCTGTCTATGCCAGTGAAAGCTCTTTCAGAAGTGCTGCATTCTCAGTTCCTAATGTGGCTCACGCTCCTCCAATGAACCATGTCAAGGGCAAATTTTCAAGGTCTTTGTATTTTTGGCTCTATGCTTTCTATTGAAACTTATTTTCCTCTCCTCCGCTGAATACATACTTTGTGTGGAACCAGAAAGCACTCCTCAATGTCCTCTAGACAAACCAGGCCCATTGTTCACTACCTGCTTGTGATCTTGTTCTTGTTTTCTCTAGAACCCCTCCTTTTGCTCCACATATCCAAATTCCAACACCCTGCAAGGCCATTCTTTTTTTTTATTCTGACTCCCATAGTCTGTAGTAGTCTCTTTTTTCTCTAAATGCCTCCTGCACCAGTCAGTAACACTCCTTTGAGTTCTGAACTCCTGTGTCTCCTCATTTTCTTTGCTTTGTATACGTGCATAGCATGCACCAGATGAGACTCTCTACCCTCTATAAACTTGGGAAATACCTAGTCGACAGCTAATTCTCCCTAGTTTTACTGTATCGCCTCTTAAAGCCAACTTTCAAGTAGTGAAATGTGAGGGATACTACAGTTATGACTTCTCTTTAGAATTTCAGGGTGTTGATTATCATTTTGATTAGATCCATGGATTATCTGTGCTTTCCACTTCCCTTCCTCTATGATTTTTGTGCCAGATGCCCGTGTGTGTGTGTGTGTGTGTGTGTGTGTGAGTGTGTGTGTGCATGTGCGTGTGTGTGATGTTGAGAATGGAGTCCAGGGCCTCTCACACACGTTAGACAAGCACTCTACCACTGAGCGATATGCCCAGCTGTGTAATTTCAGACTGGGAACTCATTGGCTGCTGATGTATCTCTGTCATACCACCTACCTTGTCCTAATTCACCAATTTACAGAATGAAAAAGAAGCATTTCCTGAGGCTGAAGAGAGACCTGTTTGATCACTTTCAGTTAGTGGAAGAGGAGAAAGGCATAGTCATTTGTTTCACAGCCACAAGCAGTATGGGAGGAAACTGACATAAAGTAAGACTGCTCCTGCTGTTCTTCAGATGAAGAGTATGAGATTCAGAAAAGCTCAGCAGTTCGTTAATGAGGGATGGCAGAAATGAAATTAAACATGCAGGAAGTGCCTGTGAAAGGAATTCAAAGACAAGGTCAGCCTCTCTGGAGGGCCTCAAGTGAATCAGCTCTCTTCCCTCACTTACCTCATCTCGGCATCTACACTACCCCTCCTCCTTGGGTCCAGGACGTGTGGAAACTTACAGTGATGATGGAAATTCAAACTGAGCAGCAGCATGAATTAATAGGCAAAGCTTTAGATAAGAAGGAAGGGAAAATGGGAAGGAACTTCAGCTTCAGGAGAAGAGCTGAAGGGGGTGCTACTTTGGTGGAGAAACACAGACTAGACCATTCTAAAAGAGTAGTACTAGCTGGATAGACCAGGCTCTGGTCATTTTTCTTTGGGCCATGAGTACACTATTTTCGAGACTTTAGGGAGTTTTTTCCTGGTACAATATATGGATTAGCAATACTTTCACCTAGGAGATATTCTGGTTGTCTCCCTGTTGTCATAGCGTACCTGGTCCTCACAACTGAGCGAGGGAATAAGCAGAGTATACACACAATGAAAGTGCAATCCACACATTGTTGGCAAGGGAAGATAGGGAAAAAGGCACGTCTTCCCCTTCAGTGAGCAGAAGATTAAGGCCTGAGTATTCATTTCTTGTCACCAGAAGAGTCCTTGTACTATTTCACTCCTACTGAACTTGTTGATATTCATGTTGTGTTATGACTAAGAAGATTAAATTAGATGATGTGTAAAGTTCATAGCACAGAATTGTTTCCTGTGTCTTAATCTCTTCAACTTGGGTCTCCCAACCTCTATGTATGGCTTTAAATTGAATGACTAAATTGAACTAAATTACAATTCATATTATGATTTATCAAATGACATGTAAGGTAGAAAGTCACAGGGACAAGTATTTAAATGTGTAATGCCAAAGCACCTAAACTAGGTCTTGGTTAGGTGCTTAGCAAATTCTTGTTAAAATAAACTGGGATTGGAGAGATTCCTCTAGATTTAAGCATAAAATAATCTGTTCTCATACTTGACAAAATCACTATTTTCTCATGTTCCACTCTACCCCATAATGCTCTATTGCTTCATGAAGTCCAATCAAGGGCCTGGCCACTGAAACCTGCCAGATGACTGCATGCTATCCCACTGTATGACCTTCTTATCTTTTCAGTTGGTCATTCCCACTTTTATATCCATTCCAAGGCCAAGGCAAGTGGCCTATTGAATGCCTTCATATAGGAGAATTTAAAGATTTGGGGCTCTTTAGCATTAAAACTTGAACAATATTTAGGAACCCATTCTGCATATTTCACCTTATCTGTGTTTCTCTGCTTATGCCATTTCTCCATTTTGGGTTACTTTGCATTCAAATTGTCTCTGACAGTTGAAATCCTTCACATTCTTTAAGGTAATTTGCAATAGGACTTTACAATGATCTCAGAAGAAAATCAGAAAATACTACCCCAAAATATGCTGCTTTGGCATGGGTTATATTGAACTAAGAGCAATTAAGAATCAATAAATGCAGGAAAGGTTCTCTGTCCTCCCCTTATCTGCCTAAGAGCAGGGCATAAATTCCCTTTTAGGGAAGGTGCCCATTACCTCTTCCATGAAGATGGAAGTCTGACTCTGACCACAGATCAGGAGTGGACACTAAGGTAGATTTGTGTGAACCTCACTAGATAGCCCTTACCTTCCTCTTGTTTCCGCCTTTATTTCCCAGTCACTTCCCACAACTATTATCCCTTGGAGCCCAAATCCTCTTTCCTTTGTTAATGAAAGTATAATTTGCTCTGAATTTTCCTACATGTAAACATTAAAAATTGTGAGCCCTTTCTCCTGTTCTAATTTTCAAGTACCAGAAGTAGAATTTATGAGTACCGTATGACCCTGATAACATTTTAAACAAAAAAATACCATCTATATCATCTATGTACTTGTACACCCCCTTTTTTGCTCCCCAGCCATGATACTCTTCATATAAAATTGCTACTATACATATCTGTGTATAGCTCATCTTAAGGCAGAAAATCTACAAAGTTTCTCTGATGTTTTGTATTCATACTCGATAAGTGGAAATTAAATTAACGAACAAAAATGAAAGTCTCCTCTCTCTTTTGGGAGGAGACTTTAAGATACTGTTGGAGGGGAAAAACAATTTTTCCTCAAGTCTCACAAAGTCACCGTTGGAACAAACTTTTGTAACAAAAGACAGATAAGCAAGAGTGAGAAAAACAAGCAAGTTTATTAATACATGTAGTGCCCAGAGAAACTCAGTGAAAGTTAAATCAAAGCAGTAGTTTAGAACTCTGGTTTATACATCATCAGTGGAAAAAGACAAAACAACAGAAAACAATTTTAGGTTTCCAGTGGTGAGATGTCACAGGAGGGTAAACACATGCAAAAAAAAAAACCTAATGGCATAAGATTTTTGTATGACAGGTGATTACAGTGAAGGATAATTTATATCCTGTCTTCAGGTGGAAAAAGGGAGGAGAGGAAGAGCTCATTCTTCATTTGCTGCTTTTTATTTGTCTGTAATGCAAAAATATTTATTTGAGGGTGATTTCCTTCACATGTGATAGCAAATTCTTCCTAAGTAGAGAGTGATTTTTTTTCTTCTTTTTATTAACTAAGAAAAAAATCTTTTTTGGGGCTTGAAATTTGGAAGAAATATTGTAAGTTCTTCTTGGAAGTTAAGAAAATGAGAACAAGTAACAACCTATTTATTTACTGCTAGTGTCACAGTGAGAAAGCAAAATCAGCAGGGCTTGGTGATGCATGTCTGTAATCCCAGCACGCTGAGAAGCTGACACAAGACCGTCACAAGTTCCAGCCCAGCTCAGGCAATTTAGAGACTCAGACCCTGTCTCGAAATAAATAAAAGGACTGGGGATATAGCTCAGTGCAAAGGCTCTAGGTTCAATACACAATACTACAGAAAGAAAGAAAGAAAGAAAGAAAGAAAGAAAGAAAGAAAGAAAGAAAGAAAGAAAGAAGCAAAATAACAACATTGTACAGTCAGTTCACTTGACTACAAAGGTATTTTAGTTTTTAGCATTACTTTTACAGTATTTTCCAAAGTCTCCTGGGCTGGCCTGGAAGTTGACACTCTCCTGTCTCAGTAGAATGTTCTTCTTAAGTAGAAGAAACAGTCGCTGGATGCGTAGTAATAATGAGACCCCTGCTTCATTCAGATGGGTGGATTTTAGGAGATTCTCGACCTCTGATTCAACTTCCTGGGGAGATCTGCTTCTGATGACAAGGGTGTGAAGAAAATATTTTGAGTATACTGAGCTCTGATCACAAGGTAGGATGTTACAGGTATCTCATTTATCTGTCTTGCTGGGGATAAGGGCTGCTGCTGTTGAATTCTTCCAGAAGCAGTTTCTGATAGAGGTTGTGAAAGTAACTCATTGGGATATGTTCCCAGGAAAAAGTCTATAAAGATGGGGAAATCAACATGGGAAGGGAGCCGGGCGTGGTGGCGCACGCCTTTAATCCCAGCACTCCGGAGGCTGAGGTAGGCGGAGTGTTGTGGGTTCGAGGCCGGCTTGGGCTACAACTCGAGCGCAAGGCTGGCCTGAGCTACATAGTGCGACCCTGCCTCAAAAAAAGCAGGGCCGGGAGTTTGGCTCAGTTCCTTAAGCGCCTGCCCTAGCAGGCGCGAGGTTGTGAGTTCAATCCCCGGTGCCGCAAAAACATGGGAAGGGAAGAGGATCAACAAGAGAGAGATTTTGAGCAAAATCCTGTGATGTGTAATTTTGGCTCAATTTCATAGAGTTCTGGAGACAGTACCAGTCAACACTAATAGAAACATAATAAAAGTATCATGTGCCATTGTAAAACTTAAAGTATTCACACTTAAAAAGAAGGGTAAATTCATTTTAATAATGTTTTACTTAATCCATTTTAGAAAAGGCACTATCATTTCAACATTTAATCAACATAAAAATTAGTAATATTTTACATTCTTTTGTGAAGATTAATTGTATGCATTTTACACTTACAACTGTCAAAGGTCAAAAATCACAAAGATTTAGGATAAATGTCTTTATTGACATTATTTTCAATTCTAAATTCAGATAGTACTTCATTCCTAAAAAACACAGTAAGTATTCCGACAGGCTGAGTAGAAGAAGTTGGTTTTATAGCCAGAAAATAGCTGGCCGGGGGTCAGGGGTGAGGGGATGATGGGGAGGCAGAAACCAAGGACAAAAAATAGATTGATCATTTCAAAATTACCTTCCTTGTAAAGTAAGGACTAGGGGACAGAACAATTGATAGAAGGGGTAGGGGAGAGATTGGGTGGGATCTGATTGTTTCAGAGTATTTTGTGTATTTAAAGATTTAAAGCAGAAGAAACTTTACTGACTCACTGATTTGCCTGGGTGGAAAACTTAGCTCTCTGGTTCTCCTGATTTCTCAGAAGACCAGACAATGATGAAGGTTCAGTTTGGTGACACAGAGCTTTAGCATGAATGACCCCATTTTGATTTTTAGTCTGGCCTTCATAAGAGCCTAGTCCAAAGCAATGATACCATACACTTTTAATTTAACATAACACACCTGTCTTAGTTACATTTCTCTCATTGCTGTGTCAAAACACCCAAAACCCAAAATGAAGGAGGAAAAGGTTTATTTAGCTCACTGTTTGTGGAGGTTTCAGTCCATAATCAACTGGCTGCATGGCAGGGTGGCATGGCACAGGAACAACATTTCAAGGCAGCAGCTAGAGCAATTTTCTCAGGGCTTATCTTGGTTTACTCAGGTCTCTCTCCTACCTGTCTATTGTTTCTGTATCTCCTGGTCTCATACATAATAACTAACAAATTCTTGTGCTTTCTTAAGAAAAGGCATGCATTATGAAGCTGGGCATGGTACTGAACACCTGTAATTGCAGCACTTGGGAAGCCGAGGCGAGATCATCAAGGGTTTTAGGCCAACCTGCCGTACAATGGTGAGTTCAAGACCAGTCTGAACTACATAGTGAAACCCTGTCTCAAAAAGAAAATAAACTAAAAATTTTTTTAAAAACATACATTTTCTGGGTTCTAAGAGTAGATAGAACCAATTTGCCTGTACTAACTTTTCTTTCACTGAGCTCACACCCATGAGGGGCACACAAGAATCCTGCTCACTCGGCATCCCCAACACTACAAATAGAGTGGCAGGGAGAGGCAGACATTGTTGTTCCTCTGCTCACATGCATGCACCACTGTTCTATCAGATTTCACTTATACACTGGTTCAAAGATAAAATCATTAAGGATTTCAAGAAATTAAGAGAGACCATTAAGCCAAGCATGGGGCCTGCTGCTCCACCTGCCATAATCCTACCTGCCACATTTGTTTCAGTCAAACATCTCAAATTCCTTGCTGGGGGATTATGGGGGTGACTGTTACTTGCCATATAATATCTCTTCTTCCTTAAAGCAGAAACCCAATATTATTTGGGGTTATAATGTGCTTTACATTTTCCAACATCTTCTGCAGCCACAATAGCCATATGAATAAATTCTATTTAATCAGACACATACAAGAAGTGTTGTACAGAATTTCTGGGATCATGGCCTCTGTCATCCTGTCAGTTGCTTGGAAGAGAGCAGTGTGAGCTATAACCCCAGCTAAAATGTGAAGTGACCTGGAGAGTGGAAGTTAGGTTCTCAAATGAAGCAGAAAGAAGGATGTAGGAGAACCTGATGCGCCATGAGGTCATCAAATGACCCCCAGGCTGCTTGCCTCTGGACATTTACGTATGAGAGAAATGAAGTCTTATTTTTTGGGCTATTATTTTCAGTTTTATTACATGCAGGTAAATGCAATCTTAATTTGCATGAAAGGTTCTACTAGTTCACATGGGCTTACAAACTAAATTAAACAGTAATTTAAATACAAATCTCAGGCCAGTCCTCAATTTGTAACTGGGCAGTATGTGAAGAAACCTTGGTTTGAACAGCAATCAATTCCAGGATTCAGAGATCTTTTTCCTCCTTTTCCAGTTTGGGGCAACTTTCAGGAGCTCTGAGATTGCGGGTACACTGCATGAAGGTAGTATTGCTGTAGTGACACAGATATAGTAAATGTGAATGCAGCAGTTAATCTTTTTCCTAAGAAACTTAAAACCAAAGTCTTGCAACAGGCATGGTGAATTATAACACTATTTATATAAAAAAGAAATGTTAATCATTTGCCTTCCAAAGGTGAAAAATAAGTCATCTCCTCAGATAAGAGACCAAATTGTCTAATACTGCCACCTAGAGTTAGAACTCAAAACTACCATTTCTGGCCCATAAGGAGAACATGAGTTTCAGATTTGAAGTGGTTGCCTCACCCCAACTTACCTCTATTGGGCCATCCTAAGGTTCTTGTCCATTTGCCAAGAAGAGCTATACAAAGTTTCCAGGGAGTTACTTCAAGGTGGTTTGTGACAAGAGTTGGAATGTAATTTAAAAAATTAAGTTAATACATAAAAACGTGTTCTTTCTTATTTGTCCTAAGGGCTAGGAGCACTGAGTGTGGATTTGAATCCAGAATGATGGGGTTAACACCCCACTGTTTTGAGAGAGCCAAGAAGAAGAGAGCAAAGGGAAGTGAAGATATAAAGGAAAATTTCCTCTCCAGTCTCTTAAGTTTCACTGGAATAAACCAACGAAGATTAAAGAAAAGGCATAGACATGTATTAATGTCCAAAATGGGGTAATCTTGTTGATAGTATTAATTTTAGCTTATGCTTTAGCATAAAATGTCCATATTCATTGAGGTTATTAGAACCTTGTACACGGCATATCTTTGCCTATTTCCCCATGCCCTTGATCCCCTGGATCTCTTCCCATATGAGAGAAGTCTATTCTTTTGTCTTGTTGTATCCTTTCTTTAATTTTCTCAGTTTCTACTTTGCCTTACTCAGATGAGCAATACCCTAAAGTATTCAAGTTTGTGTGTCTGATTTATTTTACTCAGCACCTTTTCCAGATGCATCCGTTTTCCTACAAATGTCTCAAATTTGTTCTTTATAGCCGAGTAGTATTCCAGAATGAAAAGGAGGAAGGGAAACCAAGAAGAACGATGGGAGAAGGGCATTAAAAAAAAACAAACTATGTTTATATGCTTGTACCAACTACCTGAGATGATTGTAAAATGCACGTTCTGTCAACATGTCCTAGTAAGATAAAATTTAAAAATGGATGGATTTGTATGAAATATTTTTTACAATATTGACAAAAAACATAGGACTGGAAAAAGGGGTAAATCACAGTATGGGGGAAATTACAGGAGTGTGACTGCCCAGGAGGCCAATATTATTCAGTTTGTATACTCCACCTCTATGGGGGAGAGGCAGAATACAAAGTATAGACAATTTGAAGGAAGCGGTAAATGACTGAGAGGTGAACTGTTTGGGGTTGGAGAACATACATCTGCCTAAGACAAAGTCCATACAGTCTTCAGAATGGACACCAGCTTGTAAATGATCTTCTGTGGGACTGAACTAGAGGATAATGGTGTATGACAAGTCTCCTCAAGTGTACTGATAGATTTCAGTCTTCCTTTCTGTCATATAGTTTAGATCATGAAAGCTCACAGTAGGAATCAGAGGTAATTGTTTTCTTCCTTGGAGGTCCAGACTATAAAGCAGAAATAGATACAACAAGGAAAGACTCTCCTGGCATTTTCTGCTCAGTTCCTTTTATTAAGCATGGTCAGTAATCAAGGTGATCCATTTGGGAGTGACAGTCCCTGGGCTCTTTTAAAAGACATGAAAACTAGTGGTTCCTCAAAATCTCACAGATTTTTGTAGCTGAGCCTCGGGGGTTTACCTCAGACTCATTTTTCTTCCTCTCAATTGGTTTATTATTTCCTCAGCCACTCTTAGTCCACAGTGGCCTTTTATAAGCCTGTCCTCTCTCTCATCCCCTTTCTAATACTTAACTCACTTCATGCCGAGTCAGCACCATTTGGTAGAAATGGGGTTATACACCTTACCTTAAGTATTTATCTTGAACAAACCACTTATGTTTTCTGAGAGTCAAACTATTCATAGCTATATGGGAACACATATATTACCTTACAGGGAAGTTACTTACATGCGGAAGAGTTTTTCAATAGAAACTGATTTGTAGTAAGCAGTTAGGAAATTTATTTTCTCTCCCATCTCTCATTCCCCTGTCCTCCATAAATCACTGCTAGAAGAAAAATCGATACAGAAGAAGGGAAGAGGAGGGAAGAGGGAGAGAATTTTTAGTGGGGAGAGAATATAAGATGAATCAGTTTTCTAGCCGGTATGGCAGTGAGGATGCGCCTTAGCCTGAAGGGAGCATGGAAGGAGGACACCAGGGAATAGAGTGTGTTGCATGGAAGCCACATAGCCTTTCTAAAAGGCATAGCACTGGCATTGGCTCAGTTCTAGTGAGGGTCCTTTCCACTGGGTCCCACCACGGCAGATGGCAAAGGCAGGAGCATGGGTATGAGGAAGTCATCGCATCTGGAAAAGAAGCCAGAGAGAGTTCCGTGGTCTCAGGCATCTATAGCAACCCTCTGGAAAGAACCACCAACAGGTCACGAGAACTATCTTAATCTCTTCCAAGGACAGCGTCCTCGTTTGACCTAAGGACCTCCCACTAGGCCCCATCTCTTTAATATTCTACCTCCCAACGTCACCAGTGAGGACCAAGTTCTCAACACATGAATTCTTTGGGAACAAAGTACATCCAGTTTCATTCATTCTGTTGCAAATGATAGGCTTTTATACTTTTCATAACTGAATGTTTCATCATGTGTATATATGTATATACGTACATATACATATATATTATATTTTCTCTTGGATATAAATTTTAGAGGTACTATCAGTGTCTTGCAACCCCAGAGAGGGTGCTGGAACTGTGGGGTACATTGCTTGGAAACAGAATGTGAAACCGTTGTAATAAGAGGCAGAGGGAAGAGACCTAGATGCAGAGTCATTAAAACATTACCCAAGTCCTTAATTACAGCAGTGCCTAAAATCAGCCATACTGGTGAGTTTTCAATTCTGTGACTGTCAAGAGAGGCTAAGTTATGCTGAAATCACCAACACCCTCTGAAAGCTCAGGGGCTCACCACAACAAAACCTTATTTCTCCCTTATAACACACGGTTTAGCTGCAGCTCTGCTTGACTGCTGTTTCTGATGGGTGACCCAGGGTGACCAAGCAATATTTAATTAGGAAATTGCCTATTGCTGAAGTACTGGTTCTAAGCTATCTGTCTGAAAGTCGTTTCCCACTTGCATATCATCAGCCAGAACAAACCACATGCTCAGGCCTGGTACCATCAAGTGGAGAGGGTCTGCAACTGTTTTTAAATAATGCAAGCTACCAGTGAATTTCCTTTCTGTTTGTGCTTCTTGAGTCATCTTTTCTGTCCCCTAAAATCCAAGGATCTTAACTGAAAAAAGCTAATGAAGCAATTAATTTAGACATTTTATTTAAAATAAATAACAATTGGTAAGCATTCAATAAATAGGAGTTACTATTTCCAAGTGAATGAACACAGATCAAGTAAGTGACATTTCTCAAAGTACGTTCAATTTCCTTAATTTACATTTTATTCACTTATCCCACTAGCATGTATTTTTCTAACATGGCAGATGATGTGCTAGGTTCTAGGGATGAAAAATTAGTATAATGCATTTATATTTTAGTTGTCTTGTAGATTTTTTTCTCTTTTTTTTTTTTTTTTGGTACTGGGAATCAAACTCAAGGCTTTGCACTTGCCAGGCAAGTGCTTGTGCCATTGAGCTAAGTCCCCAGCCCATCTAGTAGATTTTTTAAAAAGAAATAGTAAGAGGGCTCAGTTTCCTATATGGATAATACCAAGCTTACAGTTTGTGCCTATGAAATGTAATAACCATTAAGGAAAAATTATTATTAGAAAAAGATTACCCAAAATATATAGCAAAATGAAACCAGAAATGTTCTCTTCATTTGCTCACTACTCATCAATCCATTTGCCCAATGTATCCTTATGATCACTTACCAAATCCCTAGTACTCTTGAGATTGAAAAACAAATATTGCTGTTATCGTTAGAAAACTTGAAACATAGAAAGAGAGGTGAGTTGAAGTTTATTAATAGACTCTATGAAAACAAAATATCAAACAAGAATGCTGATGAGGATTAATATGATCAAAGTCACCAATGAGTTCTGTTTCACTTCCTTGTCATTAGACACAGTACCTGATACCCACAACTCTAAGGAGGAAAGGTTTATTTTGGCTCACAGTTTATAATGGTTTTGGTCCACAGTCCCATAGTAGGCTGGCTCCAGGGCGGGTGGCATAGCAGAGGACAAAAAGCTCACCACTTGGCAGCTGGAAACAGAGCACCATGGTGGGGGAGGGGATAGACCTTCCAGACCACTACCTAGTTTCCCACCTCCTCCAGCCAGACTTCACTTCTCAACAACACATTTAGCTCTAAACTCCTCAGTGGACTAATACACTGATGACAATCATGCCCCCATGACCCAGTCACCTCCCAAAGGCCCCACTTATGAGTGCCTGAGGCTTTGGAGTGACACTGAGATGTAAACCATAACAACTCCCATTTTGTCAAACCTAAAGCTCAATGTTCAATCCTTGACAAGGAACTGACTGAGTTGATCATTTGCTTCTTCTTTACTTGCTTTGTGTACACGTGGATTCCTCCTCTCATCAGTCCTCTAACCCTTAACTTTCTGCTACCTGGGGTGATCTCATTCAGCCATCTGGTTTTAAGCATTATCTTTACACCATTGGGCTCTAATTTTCCGACTCCCCAATTTCTCTCCAAAACTCCAAAATGCTTCATCCTATTTCTTCCTTGTGTAACAAGCAGCTCACCGTTGTCATTAATAACCTGTCCTCCTGACCCACCACCCCACAGCTCTACTCCCACAGGATTTTTCACCCCAGTAAAGCATTCACTCAGTGCTCAGGCCAACCGGGGAGTAACCCCCAATCTTTTTCCTTCTCTCCTCCCACTTGCAATCCATCAACAAACCTGTGGACTGTGTTTTTCTGGTCCTGGGGATTGAGCCCAGCGCCCTGTGAGTGCTGGCAAACATCTGCCACTAAACCACATCCCCAGCCCTAGAAACTGACTCCTCAGACTCGGAACACATCTTGAATCTGACGCCTTCTCTCCTCCACACTGGGATATCAGCACAGTCTCACCATCGTCCTGACCTGGCCTTGTGCAGTGGCCTCTGCTCCCTAGCCTTCTGCTTTCATTCTTGTCTTATGATTTTCTACAAAGTGTCCAGAATGGTTCTTTTAAAACTATAGTCAGATCATGGCACTTTTCTGTTCAAACCTTCCAGTTGTTTCTCCTTTCCTTCTCCCTGCTAGTTAAGGTCATGCGTGAGTCATTCTCTTATTTCCGGCTATCTATCTGCTCAAAGAGGTCTTCTTCCCTCGTATCTTCTCAAAAATACTAGTCCCACTGGACTCTGATCTCTAGAGCCTGTCTTAGTTTTCATCTTGCCACTTGCCACTGTGAATTTATGTTTTCTTTCCCTCCAGAAAAAAAGAATCCCCCATGGGAATTTTGTCTTTCACTATTATATTTCCATGGCCAAAATCAACTTCCAGAATAGGGTAGGCACTCGGTACTTTTATTTATTAAGTACAGTAGGCATTATTTCAAAGCTTTAAATATTATTTCTTGAGTCCTCCTAAAACATTGGATTCGCTATACAGATGTCTGTGTCTTACAGGTGTGCTCCCTGAGGCACAGAATCCTAAGGGAAGTTGCCCAGTCCGTGGCTGACAATGTGGGGCGCGGTGCTCTTCCTGGCGAATCCCCTCCATTCGGCGTGGAGGGAGACTGGGCTGCTACCGGGGCAGGGGCGGCAGGGAGGGTCCAGGGAGGGTCCAGGAGGCTGAATCATCCAGCCTCGGGACAGTTCTTCAAAATACGGTCACGCCCCCTGCTGCCATTCGGGAACCTGGCGCGCAGAGGTCAGGACCCAATGGAGGCGGCCGGGAGCGGGGTGTACTTCTGCTGGGGCGCGGACGCGGGACCCCGGGGGGCGCAGCGCCGGCCGGCGGCGGGCGCGGGGCTGCTGCAGGCGGCCAGCGGGGAGCGGCACGCGGTGCTCCTGCTGACCAACCACACCGTGCACGCGTGCGGGGACAACAGCTGCGGCCAGCTGGGTCGGAGGGGCGTCCTCGGCGGGAAGCGGCCAGGTGAGCACCGGGCGGGGGGCGCGGCGTGCGGGGGCGCTGGGCCCGGGCACCGGGGAGTCCCGAGCGTGGGGGCTCTACGCTACCCAGTGCAACTTCGGGGTTTCGTTTTCCCCGCGCGCCTCGGGTTTGTTTCGGTTTCCAATTCACCTTCAAGGGAAACAGAGAGAACCCTGTGCCGCGGTCCCCTGGATGGAGGTGTGTGCGTCCCGTCACTTTGCAGACCCGTGCTCGCCGGAGCGCAGCTGCCCCAAACGTGGGCCCTGGGCGGACACCTGCCACTAGCCAGAAACACCCTGCAACGTCGCTTGTCTTAAATCTTTAAAATATTCAACAGCATTTTTACTGTTATTGTAGCAACATGGCAAAGCAGTCGCCTTTATCCCACACTCAAAAACAATTCCTTAACTCCTGATGCATTTTCTCCTTTTTTTCCCTACATAATCTTTATAAAAATCTTGTCAGTATATAATTTTGTATATGCTTTACAGAACTCTCTAAACTGCAGTTTTACACCCCCCCCCCAAATAACATCATAAACATTACCCTTTTATTATGTAGCTTTCTCAAATATATTTTAAATTGCTGCATAGCAGTCCTGGCTCTGAGAGATATCACTGTTTTTGTGGAAATCAGGCTGTTTCCGTTTAGGGGCTTTTACCAAGTAATACTGATTGACATACAGTAAGTAAATATTTGACCACGTTCCTGATTACTTGTTTAGAATAGTTTTTTTTTTTTTTTTTTTTTTTAAACCAGGGATGGCACTCACAACCTCGCACCTACCAGGCAGGTGCTGAGGCCACTGAGCTACATCCCCCGCCCTGTTTTTTGAGAGAGGGTCTCACTATGCAGTTCAGACTGACCTTGAACTCACGCCTGGCTTTAGAATAGTTTCGAACAAAGAATGTGGAAGATGAAAAACCTTTCCCCTACCATCTTATTTTCAGTTCTTGAGTCCTGCAAATTTAACGACAAAAGTAGAATTAATGAGAAAAAACTTTTTTATTATTCTTTATATGAGGGGTAATTTATGTCCATGGGAATTCACAGAAGCAAATGAAACTCAAAAAGGTGCTTAGATTCAGGAATTGTATACCCTGCTTAACAAAGGAAAGGGGACTCGAACTTCATGGGATGATAAATTGTAGGGAAAACACTAGGAAATATATGGGGGAGCAATTTGTGACATGGTGGATGAAAATGGAGATCACTATGTTAAGTGAAATAGGCCAGGCATAAAAAGACAAGGGTGGAATATAAAAAGTTGATCCCACAGAAGCTGAGAGTTCAACAGTGCTTTCTAGGGAGAATAGGGACAGACAGAGGTTAATTAATGGGCACTGAATGACAGTTACACAGGAGGAGGAAGTCTGCTGTGCTCCTGCACAGTTGGGTGACGATAGATAATGATAATGTACTGTTTCAAAAGCTAGGAGAAAGGAGTTTGAATGTTTTCAGTATAAAGAACTGATAAATGTTTGAGGAGCTAGAAAAGCTTAACTTGATTGAAACATACATAGTGTGTACTTACTGAAACATTACATGGTACTCCCTGTATACATACAGCTTTTATGCTTCTTATGTATCTGTTAATTTTTTAAAAAATCTAAAAGACAAAAACATTCCTTGGAGAAACAAAAGGAAATTAGCAAAAATCAGTCCAAACACACACTGTACTACCTAAATGAGATTCTAAGGGAAGAGAAAAGTTACTTCAGGAAGGGTTGTTTTTGCAGACTCATCTTGGTGTTATGTTTAGGTGATTCTCTGTTTTCTTTCTGGCATGAGGCAAGGAGGCACCTTCATAAAAGGAAATTAATGCTTTTAAGCAGGTAAGAGGAGGGCAGAGAACTCCTCCTGGTTCTGTAGATTCTCGACTACCTTCAGATATGTGCATGGCAAATTTTGCAGTGCATGCATATTTTGACACCTTTCAGGTAGAAATAAAGACCAGTGTGATACTTGGTGCTAAGTTGTTCTCCCAGAAAGTGGCATTAGTTTCTACCGTCATGACTATATGAATCTTTGGGAAATATTTCAGCAGTACCTAAGTTGAGAATGAAAAAAGTAAGATCACAAAGAAAAAAAACAGAAAACAAACAAAAACCAAAAAGTTTAAAAAAAAAAAACCTTTACTGATAACTATGTTCTCTACTCTGAATCTATAATAATTTAGAGACAGACTGGAAAAACAATTTAGATTGGCTTCTAGGGAAGTGTGATGAAGTTTTCATTTGTAGGCACAGTTAGGGGCTTCAGGGGACCTATCTCTTCACTCTTCAATATGAGAGATTTCAGGGTCTGCCTCTCACACCCATGAGGCAGCCTCCTTTCTTATTTCCTCCTGAGAAAGGCACTCACAGAAGGGACTCACTGTTCTCACTGTTTACATGGGGAAGGCAGAAGAGTAGAGTAGAGAAGATTCTGTTTTCTCTTCAGGCCCCTTTCTTTGGTAAGGTTGGCTCCCACTAACATGGAGAAATATTTGGTCTAGCATCTTAGTCCCTAAAGGGTACCCTTCTCTATAATGCCCACTATTTTAGCAACTGTTAAAGGTAAACTGAGGTACACTAAAATGTTAAAGATTTTATTTGCGTGCTCAGTAAATTTATGAACAAGACAGCGCCAGACCTCAAGTAGTTGGCCTTGACTGAAGGAATATCAGAGAAATCCAGGAAGAAACTTTAAAAAGGTGTTTGAGTAAACAAGATGAAAAAAGTCTTGATTAGTTGAAATGGAAAGGCCCTACTTAGAGGTTAGTTGGCAGTCTCTAACTGGTAGTATCCTTGGTAGAGATAATGGGATGGATTCTGGTTGGTTGTACTTCAGTTTCATTTTCTTAGGCTAAGTTAGGTTTCCATTGGCTTACACAGGAATCCAAGATGTTAGGACCGTATCAGCCAAATGGTGTCACAATTTTTTTTTTTCAGCACCAGGGATTGAACTCACAGCCTCACGCCTGCCACACAGGTGCTTAAGCCACTGAGCCAAACTCCCAGCCCTAGTTTTTTGAGGCAGGGTCGCACTATGTAGCTCAGGCCGGCCTTGTGCTTGAGTTGTAGCCCAAGCTGGCCTTGAACTCACAACGTTCCTCCTACCTCAGCCTCCCGAGTGCTGGGATTAAAGGCAAGAGCCACCACACCCGGTTTGTCACAATTATTTTAACATGGTCATATTCTCATAAAGACAGTGTAACATGTATTGAGCTTCTTTCCTTCCAGTGTTTAGAATAGACTTTAGGCTTAAAAATACCCGTGAAGACAAGAAATCTGGACGACCCTTCTTTTTGAATGAAAGTACTGTCTTAAACTTGTTATTAAATTAATAATCTTCAGAGGGGCAGATTTTGATTTGTTCTTGTTCCCAAAGAACCAATACAGGCATTGGTAAATCTACCTGTTAATCTTGTGAGCTGTGGGAAGGAGCACTCCCTGGCTGTCTGCCACAAAGGAAAGGTCTTCGCGTGGGGAGTGGGCTCCGAAGGACAGCTGGGGACTGGAAAATTTGAGGAAATAAGTTTTATACCTCAGTAAGTATAACAGTTCCTTCCTTCATTTGTTCAGCATTTTTGAGGGTCATGAACTCGGCAATGTATTAGATGCCAGGACACAAAGACGACTGTGACAAATACAGTCCCTAACCTCAAGGATGACAGTGTAGTAAGGAGGAAAAAAGATGGGGAAAATATGTACAACGTTGACTATTTAATTTGTGTTCCATGAAGGAAAGGGCAAAGTGAAATCAGATGTGACCCTTCCATCCTAATGTTACCTTTGGAAGTAACTGGGGACCCACTTGTACCCCCACAGTGAGTTTGTACTTTTTTTTTTTAAACAAAAACATACGATCCACAGAAGATGCAGAAAGCAGTCTTATCTGGGTGTCTTTTATCAAGCTGAGCCCCCTGAAAATACAGTTGACTATTAACTATCCTCTGTGGTTGTTTCCTGCAACGTTGGCTTCCATGCAGGTAGGCTGCCCATTACCAACACCTTCCAAAAGACGTGACCTACAGAAACCTGAAGCGTGGTAGAGACAACCTCACTGGTTACAGTATGCATCTGTCTTACTTGAACATGGTTTGAACAGTCAACTACTTATGGCTGGCCAAAACTAGGCTATTTGTTAAAAGACTAGGTTATAGCCTATTTACACATCAAGTTAGATTACAGTTAGCCACATATGGAGAAATCGTTATCCCAAACTCTAAATATGCATGTGATCAAAATATATAGTGAAAATTATATTGAAAATTTATTGCAGTAAAAGACACCATGCCATTTATCTCCTTCACATGCTCTCCCTCACTTCAAACACACTTATTCCATTACCCTTGCTACTTTCTGAAGCGGTTCTGGAAGTCTTCTTCCAGGAATTAGTTTTACAAGATGTAATAAAAAAAATATGATGGCTGGGAGTTTGGCTCACTGGCTTAAGTGCCTGCCTGGCAAGCTCGATGTTGTGAGTTTGATCCCTGGTGCAGCAAAAAAAAAAAAAAACAAAAAACAAACGATGAGTGCTGCTGCCTAATACCATCCAGCAGAAGGCAAGTTCATAAAAACATTCCTTGCATCGTCATCCACCTTATTCACAAGATCTGGTATTATATGATTTCTGCCTTTTTCCCAAAGTCAAAATGACAATGAAAAGTAAAAGTTTTGAATCAATTCAGGACATCAAGGCAGCCACGACAATGCAACTAAAGATACTCACGAAAGAGAACTTTCCTTCAGAAAGTGGCAAGAATGAGATAAGTGTGTTTGAAGCAAAAGGTAGTATTTTGAGGGGATTAATGACAATGCATCTTTTACTGTAATAAACGTTTTTAAAATGTAAACATTCACCATGTATTTTGCTCATACCACATATGTTAGGAGGCAGCTTACCAGAATGATAAGGGCAAGACTTGAGCCCAATTCCATAACTAGGTAGATACTTGAATTGTTTCAGTTCCACTGAGTTTAAACATACTGGATTGCTGATGGTTATTTTTGAGCCACAAAAATAGGAATTTTATATGATTTAACCTAATGGTTTCTCATCTCATAGAGTTTAAATTAGGTGATGAAGATATTGGTGATCTATAAATTCTAAAGCCTATGCCATATGTGACATTATTTTTCTTTTAGGTGAGTAAGTATAAAAGTATGAAGCATAAAAATTATTATATTATATAATCCCCAAAGGGTCAACAAAAATTGTTTTTGCATTATATTCTGTTTGGGATTCTGCCTGTACTTTTTTTTTTTTTTTGGTAGTGGGAATCAAAATCAGGACCTTGCACTTGCCATGGCCTGTACTTTTGAACATGTCAATGTCACATTAAGAACAATTTGACACAATGTGATTCCTGCTGAGGGTTCTGAATGCCAAATAAATTTAGCAAAGCCCAGATAAATGTTAAAAGTAACTGTGACTCTCACAGTAGCTAAATGCTTTGTCATCTAATTGGTGATATACATGAACGAATAAGATTCCCACTGTTCTAGTTACTATTCAGCAAAACGATGGTCAAGGCCAGGCTTGGTAGTAATGCAGCAAAGACAGGCCTGTTGAACTTGACTGTAGTTCGTATGGTGAAGAGAAGAGAGTACAGTAAGTGGGAGAACTCTGGCACTCCTGTGTCCCTCCATGAGGGAAGAGCAGGGTTTGCTGACTTTGCAGGCTGCTGGGTGAGATGGCTCTAAAAAAGGAGGGGAGGGAGGGATGTTGAGTGCTTCAGAATAAAGGTAGTTCAGAAATATAAAAGAATAAAATTGATTTTCTATTCGTGGGATACTTTTAAATATTTGTAGTTCACCTGGAAACTCATCCTAAATAAAGATTAATAGATTTCATATCATTTAATTATAGGAAAATAAAAGCTCTGACTGGTATAAAAATAGTACAAGTTTCCTGCGGACACTACCACTCCTTGGCATTATCAAAAGGTAAAAAAAAAAAAAAAAAAAAAGACTTGGATCTCTGAGTGTTATTAGAAAGCAATTTTCTAAATTTTTGTTTGACTTTAGAATGAAAAAAGAATAAAAATGATGATACAGAATTTCAAAACAAAATAACAGGAGATTAACACTAGTTAACATATTGCGTATTGTTATCTTCAAAGTAGTTGTTCAGGTTACAAAGTATGGGCATGAAAAAGGTGTTCAAACAACAAATAAAAGCATAAACTGTTCTTTTTGATGAACAGAGATTAGTATTATAGTTATCTACCGTGTATATATATATATATATATATATGTATAATCTTTTCCTTCTTTTCTCCTTTCTCCTATCCCGTCTTTCTTTTGAGCAGTTTCTTTCTCTTAGAAAGTAATTTTTTGAATATGAATCATAACTTATTTCATTGTCAGTGGGACTCAGTACCCAACACCCACAATCTTAAAAAAAGGAGAGGTTTATTTGGCTTATAGTTCAGCCCATTGTCAGTTAACTCCAAGGCAGAAATGGCATGGTAGAAAATCCTGGGTGGTGAAAAGCTGCTCAAGTCTTGTCATCCAGGAAGAGGGGAAAAAAAGAGGCAGTAGTGGAGGGAGATTTACCATTCCAGGTCATGTCCTCAGTAACCAGCCCTTTCTGGTCAGGCCTGACCTCCAAACAGCAGTTCAGCTTTGGATTCATCAGTGGGTCAACCCACTGATGATGATAGTGTCCCTACAACCCTGTCACCACCCCAAACTCAATCTCTGAACACATGAGGCTTTGGGGAGACATTTAAAAAATCTAAACTGTAACAGCTATTGTTGGTTATTAGGATTCATTTTAATGTATTTAGAAGTTTTTAACTGTCTAGGTTTCATCAAGTGGATATTCTTCGTATTTTTTTCAAGTTTCTTTGGTCTTATACTGTAAATAGTGCCTAACTCATATCTTACTGTATAGGATCGTCTTGTTCATAAGAGCTGACTGGCCAACAGAATTTAATAGAGGCTTTGTTCCCTTTACGCTGTATGGTTTGTCCATATCAACAATGAGAAAAGGAGCTATTTGACTCTTTTACTTAGATCAAAGAAAAAAGATGTCAAAATTATGGCACTACATTTTTCTTCTTTTTTCTGTTATTAATTTTTATTTTAAAGAGGATAAAAGAGAATAAAACCAATCAAAACAAACCAGTGTAAGAGATATAGGACTTCAAAACATTACAAAATCAACAATAGTTACCATAATGCCTTTTGATGTCTTCAAAATAGCTACAGATAACTTCAGACATAGTAAAAATCAAACAGAACAGAATAGAATAGAAACAATAGAAACAAAACAATGAATGCAATAAAGGATTTCAAAACAAGCCAATATTAAATCCAAAATTGCTACCATAATATATCTTGCTATCTTTGAAATAGCTGCTCCTGCCATCAAATCTGATCAAACAAACAAAACAAAACAAAAGAGAATAAAACCCAACCCAACAAACCAATGGAAATGATATAGGGCTTCCAAAACCAGGCCATAGGGAATCAACAATGGCTGCATCTCTCAGAAGGAGATCCCCCACTAGATGTCACACTGTGTACTGATATCCTATGAACCTATGATCAGACCACTGGCCCTACACCTGCAATGTTAGTGAAACACCAAAGCACCACAGGCATCCAATTGCATTTCACCTCCATAGCTATCATCACAGCCTGTTTTTCTCCAGATAAGCTGATTGCTTATGGGGGTGGGGTGGAGTTGTTACTTCTTGCTTGCTGGAAGGGGCAGGGGTCTGGCTGTTCCAGTCCAGCAGCAACCTGCACATGGCACTGGTTCCCAGACTGGGCTTGCTTGCTGGTGTGGACTTGTTCTTTCTATCCTTGGACTGTGAATGGTACTGACTCAAACACTACATTTTTCTACTAACTCCTATACTTTTTCCTCAGCTTAAACTTCTCAGTGGAGAATGTGGGAGAGGGAAATCTTTTCTACCCTCTTATGTGTCTTGGGCCTTCAAATTCAGTGGACACAAGACAGATTAGTAGAGAAAAGAAATCCAGTTTTTATTCCTATGTGTGTGCACGGGCATTCACAGAAAAGAAACTAAAAGAAGTGGTTAGATTTGGGGAAATCTGTATCACTTTAACAAAGGAAAGGGAGTTTGGGCTTAAAGAAATGAGAAATTATAAGGAAGTGACTAAAATATAAGGGGTGACTATCAGAAGGTAAGGACAGTAAAACAATTTCAGTTAGATTTGTTTATACAGACTCATCTCAGTTCCAACTCTGTCTGCTCTGGTATGAGAGAGGAGGACCTCTTTACAAAGAAACATTTATACCTGGCTCTTAGGCAGGTAAGAGCTGGAAGCTATTCTAGCATGTGTTGATTCTCAGTTGCCTTCAGCTCAAAATAATCCTTACACAACAGTGGCATACTTTGGGGTGGCCTGTCCTGATCTCTCTCTAGGGATGCGCAGCAGTTGCTGTTCCTCAGGTGATATGTTACGCAGCACAAGAACCAAATCACAGGGGCTTTGGGCAGCCAATGTTTACTGCTTGCTTTCTGTGTGTACACTGCTATGCTAAGTGTTTGATGTGTTTTCTCATGAAATTTCCCAGAAAACACAGGAACTAAGTATTATTCACATGCTTATTTCACAGATGAACTAATTTAGGCACAGAGGCTTCAAATAATTTAACCAAAGTTAAAACACTAAGAAGTAGAAGAGACAAGATTTGAACCTGTATTTGTTTACATCCCACTACGCACTGCAACCACATGGCTAAGAGACTATGTTATATCCCGTGGCAGTTATATGATTTCTTCCACCTACCATCTCTGGGCACATTGAACACTTTAAATGTATATGATTTTTGTCAATTGGACCTCAATAAAGCTAAAAAATATTGTAGAATTAAGGCGATAGTTTCACCTTGAGTTTAGTTTCCAGTATGTGTGTGATTCTAAATTTCTCTTTTTTATCTTGTAGATGGGCAAGTGTTTTCATGGGGAAAGAACAGCCATGGGCAGCTGGGCCTAGGGAAGGAGTTCCCCTCTCAAGCCAGCCCTCAGAGGGTGAGGTCCCTGGAGGGGATCCCGCTGGCTCAGGTGGTTGCAGGAGGTGCTCACAGCTTTGCCCTGTCTCTCTCGGGAACTTCATTTGGCTGGGGAAGCAACAGCGCAGGGCAGCTGGCCTTCAGTGGGAATACTGTCCAAGGTAAGAAGACAGTCTTGTTCTTGCAGTCGATTGTTACTTCTCTCCAGCTGGAGGACTGATCCAGCAAGGGCCAGTCTCACAAGTAAAAGTGGTTCCCAGACTTTGTGACAGATTAGCAACACCTGGGCATTATCATAGCTTCCTATGGTCGCTGTAACTAATTCCCACAAGACAAATTCATTATCTTACAGAGGTTAGAAGTCTGACATGGTTCTAGGCTAAAGTCAAGTTGTTGTCAAGTCTGCTTTCTTTCTGTAGGCTCTGCGAAGAATCCATTTTCCTACCTTTCCCAGCCTCTAGAGGTCACCCACTTAATTGGCTCAGCCCTCATCTTCAAAATTAGCAGTGGCTGACTGTCTTTCTCAAGGCATTAATTGACATTGACCCTTCTGCCTCCCTTTTCCTCAATTAAAGGACCCTTGTGATTACCTTGGGCACCCCTGGGTAATCCAGGCTACTTTCCCTATTTTAAAGTCAACTGATTATTTAATTTGATTCCATTTTTTCCCTGTCCTCCCTTTGCCATGTAATCTAACACATTCACAGGCTCTGAGGTTAGAAAGTGGTAGACCATTATTCTTTAGCAGGCTATCTTCTGTCTAGCATAAAATCCCTTTAAAAATCTTGATGTCCAGGTTAAACCCGTGCTGTTTAAATGAGAATATCTGAGGGTGAAAGCCAGGCTTCAGTCAGTCTTCAGAATCCCCTAGATGATTCCAATATGCAGCACAGTTTGGGGAACCACTGGATTAAAAGTCTGCTAGCATTAGGGGAAATGGCCAGTTCCTCAAAACAAAAGAAAATTCCTGTAAAGAACCAGTTCCTCTAGTAACAAAACTCACCAAGAAATATTCTCCAAGAACCATGTCCTCCCTTATTCAATTCTTTGCATTTGTCTATATATAATCAGCACTTGTTAAGTACCAGTACCATGCTGAGCATTTATACCTCATTTTATTTAACACCCTCAACACAAGGTCAGTTCTCTGGATTATTATCACATATTGCCGAGCACCTACTGTGTAACTGAAATGAATACAACATGATGGCAGTATTACTGGGGAGTCTTGAAGCTTAGGTCCTAGGCTAGTAGCCTTGGGCATTCCATGATGCATTCCAGAAGCATTTCCAGAAAGAGGTGCTAAAGGACAGTTTTGTTTGTCTTTTCCAAAGCACAGTTTTCTCTCTTTTATACTTCTGGTTGTTCCCTTTTAAAATCATATTAATGAATTAATAAGATAGTAATATATAAAAGATGTAAAAGGTATATAAATATAAAAGCTCATTAAATTCTGGCTTTGTTTCTTGTACTCTAGAATTCTGCTTTCTTTTGACAGTGCAAAGCTATAAACCTCGTTCAGTTGGTGCACTGAAGAATCTAGGTGTGACTTATATCAGCTGTGGTTACGAGCACACTGCAGTGCTTACTCAGGTAATCCGAAACGTGCCTCTACTTCTTTAAAGTCCTGGAGAAATGTTAACAAGGTACATGTGCTGATTATTGTTGAAAGCAAGATGTCATAGTCCTTTCAGGCTCCTACAGTAGAATACCATAGACTGGGAGGCTTACAAATGACAGAAATTTGTTTCTCATAGTTCTGAAAGCTGTTAAGTCCAAGATCAAAGTGTCAACAGATTCCTAACAAGGACCAACTTCCTGGCTCATATACACCCATATTTTTGCTGTGTTCTCACAGCAAGCGGTGAGGGGTCTCTCTCAAGCCCTGTTTTATAAGGACACTGATCCCATCCATGATGGTTCCCTCATGACTTAAACATTTACCAAAGGCTCTCACCTCCTAATATCATCACATTTATGATTTTAACATGTAAAATTTAGGGGACAGGCTGTTCACACTACCGCATAAAATGTATAACAATATCCAGTCGTATCTACTCAGTGCAAATCTGAAGAGAAGTGAACCAAATATAAATCACGAGATTTTCAAAATTTGATAATAAAAGTTAATGTCAACTTCAGTAAATATGTTTAGATAGCTATTAGGTAAATGTAGGATCTAATCTGATACTGAAAAATATTCAGTGACCCACTTTACAACCTAGAATATACTTTGTTCCACTTTCTGCTTGACTGAATTATGACCCAGTTTTAGTGTTTTTCTCTACTTCTTGTTCTAGCCGTACGATATATCCCAGTAGCAGGGATAGATTGAAACTATTTGTATAGTCAAAATATTTGTTTAAAAACTATGTACCACAAATGAGTTAATATATTTATTTATGTATTTATTTATTTATTTATTTTGTGGTGCTATGTATCAAACATGCTAGGTAAGCACTCTACCACTGAACTCAGCAAATGATTTTTGTTGTTTGTCCTAAAAGCATATCTTTGTTTAAAAAAATCAAGTCTGGGGGGGTATTTTTTATGTTTTTAAAATAGAAGACAGCTTTTTTCTTAATAATGTTAGTACAAACATTATGACCACTAACCTTCCAGGTTTACACTGTAACCACTTAATTAAATAGCATAGCTTAGATACAAGCTTTTTAGCAAATACCATGTGGAGAGACTGCACTTAACCTAGGATCCTAACATTTTTCTCTTTATGTTTTTTAAGTGCATGTTGGTTATACAGTAATGGGCTTCATTTGGCATATTTGTACATGCACAGAACATCTTTAATCATTCCCCTCATCACTCTAAAAGCATATCTTAAATTAGAAACTCCTCAATCATTTGATTTACATTATTCTCAGCAGAAAGCTAGAGTTGATTTTTAGGTGTTTTTGTTTCCTTGGTACAGAAGACCAAACCCAGGGCCTTCACACAGAGCTACTTCTCAGCCCTTGTTGTTTTTCGAGACAGAGTCTCCCTAAGTTGCTAAGTTGCCTGGGCTGTGCTAAAATGTGTGATCTTCTTGCCTCAGCCCTCCACGTAGCTGGGATTACAGGTATGAGCCCACAACAGCTGGCAAAAGTTGTTTTTAATTATGGAATCATCTTTTGAAAAGAGTATTTTCAGGAAAATGTTCAAATAAGTACAGCAACCCTATATTTAAATGTTGGTGTTACTCTTGAACCAGTTAAATTGTCCATCTATTCATTCAACAAACACTTACCAAGTGCCTAGTTCTTTTTCTCCAATCTTTATTTGGATATAAGTGACAAAAAGTGTATGTATGTGTGGTGCACAACATGATGTTTCAATATATGTGTTCACGGTTGAAATGACTACCACAGTCAAGCAAATTAACACATCTTACCTCAGATTATTACCTTTTTGTGGTAAGAATCTTTAAGATCTACCCTCCTAATCATTTTCAAGTGTGTAACTTATCATTATTAACTATAATTCTCAAGCAGTATAACACATCTTCAGAGTGCCTGGCTTTTAAGGGAATCTCAATGATTTTGCATGCTTAATGTATTAGACCTACATTCACTATTAGAAGTATTAAAGGACCTCTCTTATTTATATGGAAATTATATTCCACATATTGCTCTTATATTGTCTTATGGCATTTATTCTATAAGAGTTTAGTTGCCTTTTTAACATGAAATCAATCTGATTCCTCCTTTTTAAAAATAGAATGGCCAGGTGTTCACTTTTGGAGACAATCGATTTGGACAACTGGGACATAATCACATGATCCGGACATCGGGTCCACAACTTGTGGAAAGAATCGGTGGCCTAGTTTCACAGATAGACTGTGGAAGGTAATAGGCTTCGGTTTCATTTTATTTTGGCTTGGGTAGAAGGGTTATATTTTATTACTTTAGAAGCAATTAATCTGGAATCTTATCCAACTTTAAGACCCTAAAATATGTGACTGCTCCTTTTATACAGCACTTTTTCCTCAAAATTTACTTCTGTAAAATATAGTTTAAATTTTTAGTTTTTCATCTAGAGCCTAGACTTTTAATTAATTAATTAATTACGAAGAAGAAATTAGTAGAAGTCCACCGTGTGTAGACAACTTTAATAGGAGCTCAAGGGTGGGGGATGGATTGATAACAAAAACGGTGCTCAACTGCTTGAGTTAAGATAAAATTAATCTCATCCAGGTAGAACATGATGCACATTTGTGTATGTACTCAGGCATTTTACATATTTGAGTATCTAACCCAATGCACTTTAAAAAAATGCTTGCATTTAAAATACGAATTATAAAAAATGTAGTAAAAGCCTGTTAATAATATTCTATCTTTAAGATTAGTAATAAGTTAATAGTTACTATTTATTCCCATCGTCTGATGCCCTCTAACACTGACAGCATGAACAAAAGAGCTGGGTACTCAGTAAAGGTGAATCGTGTTAAAAGACATCATCTTTCTCAAAAACCATGAGTACCTGGGTTTTCATTATGATAACATGTTCTCTCCTGTAGTTACCACACCCTTGCATATGTCTATACCACTGGTCAGGTGGTGTCCTTTGGTCGTGGACCAAGTCACACAAGCAACCCAACTAATCCGGAGACCCCAGCAGAGGACTCTGACATCAGCTGCCTGATTTCTGCTGATGGTATGAATGGTCCCACTAATCTGTGATTTTGTATAAGTTAGTGCCACTGAAGGAAATATATTCAACTTCCTTTCAGAAGAGTCCATAGAATTATGATTCTTCTAGTCCATTTATTTTAAATTTGTGAATTTTTTCTTGTGTAGTGATTCCTGTAGTAACTGGTAATTATTTCTAAAGATTAAGGTAATGTAAAGGAGGATCCCAAATTGATCACAGAAGTATCAGAATGATATGCTTTTATAGATGTAATCAAACCTCTTCTAAAATACTTCGATCTGTATTCACTGTGAAAGACACTGGAAAACTAAACTTTAAGTGAATGTATGACATTTAATCTGATCTAAAGTAATCTTTTCTTGGCTTTACAGTTGAAATTTGTAAGCATGTAAATGGCCAATAAATGAATAAATTTGCTTTGGGTATGGATCAGATTTATTTTTTACTGCTAAGAACTCTAAGCATAGATTTCTGACTTTGTTGTAGATCTCAGGGATATTCAAGTCAAGCACATATTTGCTGGAACATATGCCGACTTTGTGACAACTCATCAGGTATCTAGTACACTTTCTGTTTCTTTAATAAAATTTTTCCTCTAGTTTTCAGTGTAGAATATAAGATAATCGTCTTTCATATGTAGTCATATTTCTTACTAAAATAATAAGGTTCTATGTTAGAATATTTTCAGAGAATATTATGTAATTCTCACTTCCCCATCTGTCAAAGTTCCTGACATCTGTGACCTCCAAACTCAAAGGTATTGCTTTTGTACTTTTTATTAGTAATAATATTAATGATGATAAGAACAATAATGACTAATGTTAATTGCAGTTATCATGTATTAGGTGCCAATCAAAATCTTCTAAGTAGATCAACATATTTAATGTTCACATGGACTCCAGTAATTATTTACCCTACTTTAAAGATGAGAAAACTGAGTCAAAGAAAGAGCATTCAAGGTAGAGGGAATCGCAGAGAGAAAGGCCATGGGGCAGGTATAGGTTTAGTGTATGTAACAGAAAGGCAGCCAGTGAGGGCAAACATAGTGAAAAATGGAAGAGAGTTATATGAGATTGAGCCAGTGTGAGATGGTGTCAGTATGAAATTTCCTTGGAAAGGAGGTCCAGAGACCTAGTTAGAGACCCAAATCTGGAGCCAAGGGGGAATCTCAGCAGTGGAATATAAATATGGAAACTACCAAACTGTAGGGAGTATTTAAAGCCAAGGGCCTGAATAATAGGTCACTGCATGTATTTCCAGTGGTTAATGACTTCCCTGAAAACATTCCACTTGCGAAAGATCTCCTTCATCCCTCTCCAGAAGGGAAAAGGAGAACCAGGAAGAGTGCTCCAGTTCCCACTTCATAGATATAAAATGCCCCGGATGTTATAAAGCCATTCTGATCTTTAGCTGTGCAAGGTAGCAGGTTTGCTTGGTGTGCTGGCTGCTCTGCTGTCCACTGCCAACCTGTGGGAGGCAAAGCAGTGCTTACAGGATGCTCTCAGAAGGCAGCGCCCAGAGTACCCAGAGTCAAGATTGCTAAGAAACCATCCCAATAAACACATTGGGTCAAAAAGGAAAAGGCCAGGCATGATGGCACACACCCATAGTCCCAGACACTTGGGAGGCTGAGGCAGGAGCCTCGCTTGAGTTCAGGAGTTTGAGACCATCCTGGGAAGCACAGTGACATCCCTACTAAAAAGAAAAGAACAGAAGCAAGGTCCCACAGAGAGTGAGACAGAATGAGAACAGGTGCAAAATCAAGCCCTGAGGGACTTGTCCATCAAAGGTCAAACAGTGGAGAAAGAGAGAAAAGAAGATGGAGAAAGAACAGTTTATGAAATAGAGGAAAACCAGGAGAGGGTGCCTTATCCAGCCAAGAGGTTTTTAGAAGTGGTCAACAGTCAAACATGGGCAAGAGGTCAAGTAGAAGGGAATGCAGAGAATTGTTTTTGCTTTATTTTGGTGGAGAGAGGATGAAACCTGCCCAAGTAGAACAGAAAAAGGAGAGAGGAGCAAAGGCAGTGGAAACAAGGACTGTAGTAACTCTGAGAAGTTTTGCTGTGAAGGGAAGAAGAGAACCGTGGAAGAGTTTCACAGGACCGTGAGAGTGTGTGAAGAATCTCAGAAGCAGTGTCCCGGAGTAGGAGAGAGGAAGCAGAATCCCAGCAGAACTGAGGGGTTTCAGAAGAAATAGTTTTTCCATTCTAATAAAGAGCTGTGCAGATGAGGGTAGATCAGTGGCAAGAAGGTGGATGATTCTCACCTGATTGCTTCAATTATCTGAATGATGAATGAGGCAAAGTTCCCATCTGAGCATGAAAGAAGTGGAATGAGATAGGTTTAGAAGAAAAAGGAAAGTGTGCCATGGTCATCTCCAAGAATGAGAAAGTGGGTGTCCTTGGAAATGACTGGTCACTGTCAAAGTGTCCATTTGAAACCTGTGGTCATAGACTTAAAGTGAAATCCGTCAGCACAGTGATGTTATAGACTGCTTGGATTCCATTTTGGAGTTATACAGAGTTGCTTTAACTGTAGATAGAACGTTGCTAGGTAAGTACAATAGCAAATGGAAAAGTTATAGAAATGATTAGAGTGCTGAAACAGAACCTAACTTGGGTCAATGGTTGGGAGGTCCTAGTGCATCAAAGACTTTTAGACTGGGTGTTTTACTCTAAGGGAAATGAGTCAGGAAGATGTATTTGATGGTCAGAGAGGAGAGTGTTTCCAAAAGAAATTTCAAAGATGTAATAATTGTTGATGATGATAAAGTTCAACTTGTCAATTATAAGGGAGGGAAGTGGTTTTCAACCAAGGGTGATTTTGTGCCCCAGGAATCATTTGTCAGTGTCCAGAGATGGTTTAGGCTGCCCTGAGTGGAGGTGGTTTGAGAGTGGCTGCTACTGGCATTGAGGAAGGGCCAGGGATATTAAATATCCTACAAAGCACAGAGCAGCCCCTCACAACAAACACTTCTCCAACCCGCAAAGGTTAGTCATCTCGATTTAGAGCACCTCATCCAGGCATGAATGGCTGCAGTAGAGCAGAGGAAAACAGTGAGGAGAAAGATTAAGAGCTGAGTCTATGTGGGAGTTAATTTGTGTTCACCATTTCTGACATTGCCAGGCATGAGCACAGGAAGAACAAGGACAGGCTTGGTGTGGGTGAGGATGCTTTCAGTGAAAGAAGGAGAGGCAGGTGACAAAGTCTGATGTTACGCATTTGGGAGGAGCCAGGGATTTTTAAAAAGAAAATTAAGAAGTGGTCTGTAAGTGTGAAAGGAGCATGTCAGTGTGCTAAGATTCCTGGTACTTCGAAGGAAAACATCTTGATCAAACTACCAGAGTCACTCAGGACTTAGATCAAGAAGCTGAGGGGAGCAGCGGAGGTGCAGCTCAGTGGTGGAGCCTGTGCTGTGTGCTTGGCCCAGTGCTCTGGATTCAATCCCCAGCCACCACCACCCCATCAGACTGTGTCATCTGCCTCTCCTTCTTTCACTGAAAGCATCCTCACCCACACCAAGCCTGTCCTCGTTCTTCCTGTGCAAAAAATAAAAAGCTGAAGGGGACTTAAAGAGCCATGGTCACCTATCATTTTCAGCAGGTCTTTTGATGAGCATTAAGCAAAAGTGACATCAAATTTCATGATTCATAACAAATTCAGTAGAGAAGTAAGTATGCTTTATATAATTTGTAGCAGAGCATTAATATCTTTGAAAGACTATATTGAAGACAAATGCTTCCTTCCAGTGATTTTTGACTTTTTGGTTTGTGCTGTTGGGTCTCAAGTATTATATATAGTCATTGTTCTTGAAATGTAGTTTCCAAACCAGCTGTATCAGCATGCAGTCTTTTTTCCATGCTGGGGGTTGAACTCTGGGCCTTGCACCTGCTAGGCAAGTACTCTGCCACTGAGCTACAACTCCAAATCTACCATGCCAATTCTTATTTTTAGTGGTATATGTTTGTGATATGTAATTACATTCATTTTGAGAAAGTAGTCCACATATATATTGTATCTTGGTCTGTGTGTATGTGTCTGTTTAAGACAAGGTCTCGCTATGCAGTTCAGGCTGGCCTTGAACTCATTTTGTAGCTCAGACTGACCTTGACATCACAGCCATCCTTCTGCCTTGGCCTCCCAAGTGCTGGGATTACAGGTGTGTGCCGACACACCTGGGCTCATCTCGGTCATTTTAAAGAGAAAAAACAATAAAAACAATGATACAGAATTTCAAAACAAGCTAATATGGGATTAACAATAGTTAGTATATTGTTATCTTCAAAGTAGTTGCTCAGATTACAAAATATAGGCATGAAAAATTGATCAAGCAATATAAGCATAAACAATTCTTTTCAATAAACTAAAAGAAATTAGTAGTATAATTATCTTAACTATCTGTATATTCTTTTCCTTTCCTTCTTTTCTCCCTTCCCCCATCCAAGTCATTCTTTTTTTTTTGAGCAGTTTCTTCCCCTTTCAAATATCTATTGTACATTATAGATCCTATTTACTCTTTCAGTTTCTTACACTAGAGAGATAGTCCAGTGTTCACATATGTGAGTCTGATTTATTTCAGTTATAAGTATAGTCTCAAGTTGCATCCATTTACCTACAAAAGCCTCAAGTTTATCCTTCTTTATGGCTGAGTAGCACTCCATTGTATAGAAAAAGCCACACATTTTTTATCCATTCCTTGGTTGATGGGCATTTGGGTTGTTTCCAAGATTTAACTATTACAAATTATACCACTATAAACATGGGTGCACATATATCATTGTGGTATGATGTTTTTAATTCTTCTGGGAAGATACCCAGAAGGGGAATAGCTGGGTCAAATGGGACCTCTAATTCTAGTTTTTTAAGGAGTCTCCACACTGATTTCCACAGTGGTTGCACCTGTTTACACTCCCAACAACAGTGGCAAAGGTTTCCTTTTTTCCCCACATCCCTGAGAGCATTTGTCGTTGGTTGATTTGCTGATGATAGCCATTCTTTCTGGGGTGACAATATCAGTGTGGTTCTTATAGGCATTTCTCAAATGACCAATGATGTTTAACATTTTTTCATATATTTATTTGCTGTTTGTATTTCTTCATCTGAGAAGTGATCATCTTTGTCACTTTTCTTCTCTTTCCCCTCCCTACTGTGCCCTCTCCCCCTTCACAGCTCCGCTTTGTTTCCAAAGTCCACCTCCCTGATTCCTATCATCTCTCCTTTACTTTGTTCTCTATATTTTGAGTTTCTCATGAAAGAAAAACCATGTTACAGTTAACCTTTTGTATCTGATTTATTTTGCTTAACATTATAGTCTTAGGATTCATTCATTTTTTCTAGAAATGACTCAAATTTATCATTCTTTATGAATAATATTCCATTATGTGTATATACTGCCTTTTATCTGTTCATTAACTGTTAATGGTATCTAGACTGTTTCCATAGTTGGGCTATTGTGAATTGTGCTGCTATATACATGGGCATGCATGCATCACTATGACATGGTGACTTTAACTTTTCAGAAAGATATCTAGGAGAGGATAACTGGGTCAAATGAAATTTGTATTTTCAGTTCATCGAGAACTTTCCATGCTGGTTTCCATAGGGTCTTACACTCCCACCAGCAGTGTAGAAGAGCTCCTTTCCCCCTCAAGTGTGCCAGCATTTGTTGTTCAGTCCTTGATGATGGCCATTCTTAATACAGTAAGATTAAATCTCAGTGCTGGTTATATTTGCATTTCTGTAATTTCCAAAAATGCTGGACATTTTTTTTCAAATACTTATTGGTCACGTCTTCCATCTCCTCAGTGCTGACACTGAATAAGTCCTTTTTGGGCCAGGAGTTTGACTCTGTGGCCTAAGTGCCTATCGGGCAGGCACAAAGTTGTGAGTTCGATCCGGGGTACTGCAAAAAAAAAAAATTGATTTGTTCAGAATAAGTCATTTTTCCTTTTCTCAAAAAAAAAAAAAAAAAAAAGAAGAAGAAGAAGAAAAAAGAATAACCTCAGAAATTAATCAAGATTTTTTTTAAAAGGACAAAACTGTATAACAAATACTTGTTTTTGTTTCCCCTTCTTCATATAGGTGGGTTAAATAAGCTGTAAGTCATTTATTAATTCTAAGATAAAGCATTCATTTCACATTAAAGTTTATATACACTGTATGTTTTCAGTGTTTTCCACTATAAACTTTAAAAGGAGAAACATAAATGCTAATCAATTTGTAATTCTCTAATATAAGTATTAAAAATATCCTTTTTCACATTCCAGATTTCAATTATTTTAAATATTTGATTCTTTTTTTCCTAAAGGGACAATAATAATTGGGGCACAATGCTGGTTCCTTTTAATTGCTCAGTGACCCCATCCAATGCAGCTTTGACTTCAGGTTGCTATAGCAACTAACTAGGCAAAACTGGCAACAAAGCTTAGTAAAACTTCATGTAACCCATTATATATGTTGACAGCAAACCAAAAACCTTCCTATAGATTCTGAAACGGGTGCATCATCTCTATGGATAATTGTTTTGATGGGAATGTGTTCAAAAACACCTGATGTATAAAATCAGACAAACATGCTCATGTATCATGTGACTGAAGTCTATATGAGTCTATGTGCTTGTCAATAGTTCTGGCTCCTAATGCTTTTATGCCTGATTAAGCATCAATATCAAGCAGGCGCTCACTCATTACCTTCTTGCAGAGCCCATTTAGATCACAGTGAGCCCCGTTCTGAGATGATATGCTAACTGCTAATAAAGTGAATTTAATTGTTTTCTTGTATGAAAATAATATACATGATGAAAGTCCTCCAAAAGAACTGGATAAATTCCACTTATTCCCTGTGCAAAACTACTTATTGGCCATTTGTACATCTTTTGAGAATTGTCTATCCATTTCAATTGCTCATTTTTTTAGTTAATGAGTATTAGATTTATTATTTTTGTTTTGTTTTTTGTTTTGAGACAGGGTCTCACTATGTAGTTCAGCTTGGCCTTGAACTCACTAGTAGTCCAAGCTGGCCTCAAATTCACAGCAATTCTGCCTCAGCTTCCCCAGTGCTAGGGTTATAGGTGTGTGCCACTATGCCTGACCTTAATTGCTCATTTTTTGAGTCTTTTGTTTCAGGAGTATGATTTTTTTGAGTTCTTTGAGTCTAGATATTAGTCCTCTGCAGAGGAGTTTGAAAAAATAACTTTTTTTTCTTCATTCTGTTTATTATTTCCTTTGCTATGGAAAAGTCTTTTGATTTGATATAATCCCATTTGTTCATTCTTAGAATGACTTCTTGTACAACTGAGGTCCTGATCAGAAAGTCCTTGCCTATGCAAGGTTTATCTTCAAGTATTTTGCCTATTTTATCTCCAGCAGATTCAACATTCAGCAGATGTTCATTTTTGTATCTAGGTATTTGAACCATTTCTATTTGATTTTAGTAGAAGGTCTACATTCATTCTTCTGCAAGTGGATAAACAGTTTTCCTAGTACCATTTGTTACAGATTTCTTTCTTCAAAGTTTGTCTTTACCCCTTTATCAAAGGTCAGGCAACTAAAGGTGTGGGGAGTTGTTTATTTTTTCTTCTATTCCATTAATCCATGTGTCTAATTTGTGCCAGTACCACGCTGTTTTTAGTACTGTAGCTTTGTCATATAACTGGAAATCTGGGATTGTAATGGCAAACACTTTGCTCTTTTTGCTCAGGATTACTTTGGCTATTTGAGTCTCTTCTAGTTTCATATAAATTTTAGCACTTTTTCTGGTCCTGTGAAAAATGCTATTGGTATTTTGATTGAAATTGTCTTAAATCTACATATCGTTTTTGTAATATGGCCATCTTGACAATATCGATACTGCCTATCTTTGAATGGAAAGTATCATTCCATTTCCTGATGTTTTCTTTGGCCTCCTTCTTCAGAGTACCATAGTTTTCATCATGGAGATCTTTCACCTCCTTGGTTAGGTTGATTCCTAGGTATTTAATTTTCTTGGAATTACTGTGAATGGGATTGTTTTCCTGATTTCTTTCTCAGTATGTTCAGTTTTGGTGTACAGAAATACTATTGATTTCTATTTGATTATTTTGTCTTACCACTTTGCTCAACTGGTTTATTAGCTCTAAGAGTCTTCTGGTAGAATATTTTTGGTTCTTTTATGTAAAGTACCATGTCTTGTGAACTAAAGATAGTTTTACTTTTTCCTATCCTATTCATATCCCTTTTATTTCCTGTCCGATTGCTCTTGCTAAAATTTCAAAGACTATATTGAACAGGAGTTATGATAGTGGACAGCCTTGTCTTTTTCCTGATGTTAGAGGTAATACTTTCAGTTTTCCCCCATTTAATATGATGTTTCCCATAGGTGTGTCATAAATAACATCCATTAGTTTGAGCTAAGGTCCTTCTATAAATGTATCATGACTCCATGTTAAATTTTGTCAAAGATTTTTTTCTGCATCTATTGAGAAGATCATGTGATCTTTATCCTTACTTTTATTTATATAGCATTTTACATTTATTGATTTACATGTGTTGTACCTAGCATACCTAGGATGAAGAGAACTTGGTCATGATGTATGATTTATATACTGATTTATATACTTGCATTTTGTTTGCAAGTGTCTTGTTGAGTTTTCTGTCTATTTTCATTAAGGAGGTTGAAGCCTGGGGATCTAGTTCAGTGGTTCAAGCACTTGCCTGGTAAGCGTGAGGTTGTGAGTTCAATCCCTGGTACAAAAAAAAAAAAAAAAAAAAAAAAAAAAAAAAAAAAAAAAAAAAAAAAAAAAAAAAAAAAAAAAAAAAAAAAAAAAAAAAAAAAAAAAAAAGGGAGGTTGGCCTGAAGTGTTTTGCTTTGGTTTGGTTTTGATATCAGGGTAGTACAGGTTTTAAGGAATGAGTTTCACAAGTGTTTTTTCCCTTCCAGTTTCATGGAAAAGTTTGAGAAGCATGACATTGTCTCTGAAGTTCTGGTAAAATTCAGTGATGAATCCATCAGGTTCTTAGCTTTTCTTAGTTGGAAGAGTGTTTATTCATGACTCAACTTCATTGCCTGTTATTGGTCTATTCCAGGTTTTTGTATCTTTTTGTTTCAATTTTGGTAAGTCACATGTGTCTAGGAATTTATCCACTTCTTCTAGATTTTACAGTTAATTGAAATGTAAGTTTCCAAAATAGTTTCTTACAATCCTCCATTGTGTCCATTGTGATTTCTAATTATATAGATATCGGTCTTCTCTTTCCTTCTTTTCATATGGGTTTTTTCTTCTTTCCTTAAGTTTGGCTAAGGCTTTATCAATCTTACTTATCAAAGAACCAACTCTTTGATTCATTGATCCTTCGTGTTAGTTTTTTTTTCTCAATTTCATTAATTTCCACTCTGATTTTTATTTCTTTCCTTCCGCAAGTTTTGGATTTGGATTGCATTTCTTTTTCTAGGACGTTGAAATTCTTGAACTCTATCGTTGACTCACTGAATCAGACACTGTGGCACTTAAGACCCAGCAATCTGCTTAGTTAGCCCACCAAAATCACATCAGGTGATTCTAATGTACACCAAAGTTTGAGACTCACAATATAGAAGTGAAAATCTGTAGGTGACTAAAGGGGACAAAGAAACTAATTCTTGAATGCCTACAACAAGTTTTGTATAACTTATGCCATCCAATCTTTTTTAATTTTTTTATTTTATGGGAAAAAGTAAAAATTTCATAACAATGTAATAGGAGAATAACAATAGTTAATACATTGTATATTGTTATCTTTAAAGTAGTTACTCAGAGTACAACTTGTGGGCATAAAATAATTCTCCAAATGATATTAGCACAAACTTTCTTTTCAGTGAACTAAGGGAAGCTAATAGTATAACTACCTTGTATTTTTTTTCCTTTTCCTTTGCTTCCTTTCCCCTCTCTCCCATCCTAGTTCCTTTTATCCTCTGAACAACATCTTCCCATTTCACAATATCTATTGTACATTTTTATGCCATCTAATCTTAACAAAAGCCCAGAGAGGTAGATATTGTTGTTATATTTTTGCTGTTTTATCCATTTTTAGTATATTATTTGGTGGCATTAATTGCATTCTCCGGGTTGTAAAACTATCATCACTATCAATCTCCAAAACTTTTTCATCACCCCAAGCAGAAACTTTTTAAACTATTAAATAGTTTCTCATTCCCCTCTTCCCTCAGTCCTAAGTAACTTCTACTTTCTGTTTCTATAAATTTAGTTTTTTTGCCTGATTTTTTAAGACTGGGTCTCACTATGTAATTCAGGTTGGCCTTGAACTTGGGGCAGTCCTCCTCCCTCGGCCTCCTAAGTGCTGGGATTACAGGTGTGTGCCACCATGCCTGGATGTTTCTATAAATTTGGCTACAATATTCTAGACATGTCATGTAAGTGGAACCATAAAATATTTGTCTTTTTTATATCTTATTTCACTCAGTATGCTTTCAAAGTTCATCCATATTGTAGCATATATTAGAATATCATTCCTTTTTTATTGAAACATTTATTTTTTCAATTTTTATTTTGTATTAGTACATGCTTGGAATGTATAATCATTACATTTCTTGTGGAGAGTTGGTGCATGTATGTAACATGTCTTAATGAATTTTTGTTAAAGCTATATTCCTTTGCATGTATATACCCCACTTTTAGATTCATTCACTTGTTGATAGACAAGGGTTACTTTCATCTTTTGACTGTTGTAAACAATGCTGTAAGGAATATTGATTACAAGTATCTGAGTCCCTATTTTCTATTTCGTGTTATCTCCCTTTTTTAAGATGATGAAAGTAAGGGTAATAGTAGGCAAAGACATAGACTAGCCAGGCAAGGCTGATGCCAAAGCTCCACCTGCCAAACACCTGCCTAGAAGTGGGGCCTGCCTTCCACATGTGCCAGATGCTTCACTGCATTGCTTATTACTCAGCCCATCTCTTTGTTTCCTGCTCATTCTTGCTTTCTTCTTCCTTGAAGGGTACTTGTTCCACAGGTATTTCCAGGAAAGCCCTGCCAGAGATAAGCCGAATTTGTGAGTCCCTGGCAAAAAGATGGACAACAACAAAAAGAGGTGAACGGGAAGCAGCTAATAGGTAACTGTGTTTGATAAATTATGAACCATTTTTATGTTTCTGAAGCACTCGTCATTTTATCCTAGAAAGAGGGGTTGGCTTTGTTGTGAAGGCATTTGCATTTTGACCATGGTTCTCTTCCACCACCTGTTACTGTAAATCATCATTCATTATTCATTCATTTATCATTAATATGAATAAGGTATATTGATAATGTACACTATTCCAGGCACCTTGCTCCGTGAGTGAGATGCAGGAATGATTCCCTAAGTTCACAAAGCTTCCAATAAGTTGGCCTATTTTCAAATCTTGATAGTTTACTCTCTAGAGTTCTGTGAGTTTTTGTGTTCAGAATGATGAATTTTACTTTAATCTAAATAACTTAAGCAAATCAATTATAAAGGGTTTTGGTGAAATTTAGCAAAATGCACAAAGTACTAATCCAGAATTTGGGAGATTCTTGAAATATTTTCATTACTAATGATTAGTTGGCATCGGTTACTTACTTTGACTTAAAATAAAAGGAAGCTTGCTTTAGAATATGTTGTGATTTAACCCTTGTAATTACTTCTGCAGTGAAATTAGAATGATATTTTCATCTCCTGCCTGTCTGACTGCAAGCTTTTTGAAGAAAAGGTAATACTTCTATAAGACTTACTTTCATTTAAAACACTAAGGAATAATTAAAATGAAAAATTTAGAGTCAGTTAATGTGTTAATTTTGTTATCAATGCACAGAGTTCAGTGCATGGAACTCCATAGGTTGCAACAGAATTCCTCTATTTTATTATGTAATCTTCTACTGGACCATTATAAATTTTAACTGTTAACTAACATTGTTTACCTTCTTCATGCTGCCTTCCTCTACTATGTGAATGAAAGAAATGGTGCTTCAACTAAACCCAATATGACTTTAGTACTTAGAAACCACAAATTCACTTAACGGCTTATACTGTGTGTGATCAATAAGGAAAATAGATATTATTTATTTTGTTTTTACATATTGCTATAGAGGAATATCCCATTTTTCTCCTATTTGGTTTCAAACAATCAAATCAGTATCATTAGCTTCAACAGTTCCTTTAATAGTCTATATTTGGATTTTGTATTTCTGCTCCTTCCTTTGAGCTCTCCTGTTGTAGACCACTATGAAGTGGCTCTGAGAAGGATTTAAAATTAACTAATTGGCTTTCTATTTATCTGTGAGCCTGTCCTAGGCCTAGGCCCCTTGCCTGGTGATGGGAGCTAATTCATAGTAAGTAAACCTCTATGAATCACTGGTCCTGGCTGAGGCCTGTAGTGGCCTGTGAGGCCAGAGATATCTCAAACAGCAAGATAAGGCCATTGCTGAAGACACGTTGGCTCCATGATCAATTGTGCAAATAGAGACTGCAGCTGCAGGCATCTCACTCCTGCAGGCATCTCACTCCCACCGTAACTGTCATCATGAAGATAAGACAGTTCTCCTTAATTGGCACAATTTACTACTTGGAGAAGTCTCTGAAGTGACTTCCAAAGTCCTGCTCATTTCCGGCACTTTCCTCAGTATCCCCTCTCTTTGTCTGTAATGGAAATAGATACGGGTGGCCCAGAGAAGCTGTTTATTTTAAGCCCTCATCATAGCCTCAGAGTCAAGAACTCTGCAAGGGGCTTTGACTCTCCTAGAGCCCTAAAACCATACCACTTGTCTCATTTATTTAAGCTTTCGCCTACACTCGTTCGGAAGATTGGGGATCTAGGCCAGGTCCCCGATACTCTCCTAAGTCAGGGTGGAACTGACACACTACCAGCGTCAAGGGATCTTAGGCTGTCCTCTGCCCCTCCTTGGAGGCTGGTGCCCTAGGGCCCTGCCTATAACCCATGTAACTCATCCTGGTTCTCCTTCACCTGGTCACAACCTGTCCCTCCCTTGTTATGTGGCTTCAAGTTGGCTTGATGGTTCAGGAAATGATTGCACACAAGCTTTATCCCCTCCTGGCTGCTAGGTTGTGCTTACTTAAGCTATATTCCTTGTCCCTACATAGCTCCCAGCAGTCCCACTGGATCTTTACCTAGCTACATTCTAAGTCACCTTAAATAGCTAGAATGTGTTGGGTCCCAGTGACCTCATCTGGGAACCACAGAACCAAAAGAATCTCAGTGCTGTGACTGCTCGCTCATGAGGTGATCTCTTTCTAGAATCCCCAAAGCATCCCTATTCGTCTATACTTATCCCAACCAAAGGCAGAAAAGAAATCTGAATGCTACCTCCCTTTCCTTCTTTCTCCATCCTTCTGCCACATTTGCTCCTTCCATACTTAAATGGAGAAATTCTCCTAGACAGAATATGCTTCTCCTTCCTCACTCTGTGTGTAGGCTAAAGCTTATTGCATGTTAAAAGGAGTTAAGGATATGTCAGCTCAGAATATACAGAACTTCTATACTGATCATTCCATGCTGAACCCACCCAAGGAACTGTAACTTCAGCAAAGGCTATTAGGCCAATCTTTTCTTACATATGGCAAGCCATAAAGAGGTTTTGGGGAAAAGGTGTCCTCCTATCCCAAAATGAAAAAACAGAATTAAACACCAAATGTTGGTGAGTGGACCAGTATTCAGGTAAAGAACCTGAATAAATAAACTCATGGTGATAACCTTTATCTTTAGTTAGCCCCAGCACTCCCATATTGCAATTGGTAACATATCTAGAATTTACCACCCTACTCCAGAGATTCATTTGTCCTTCTATTTCTTCACAGATTATTTTTTGTATAAAAAATATAAATGCATTATGCTTTAGTCATTTCTTCAGATTTCACGCTCTTGTAAAAATATTCATGTATAAGTAATTTTAATAAAACTTGTATGCTTTTCTCTTATGTCTTATATATAATAAGTTAAAATAATGACACATGGATTTTAGAAATATCCTTTTCTGTCTGTTTATGTGACCTTTTACATTTCTTGTATGCAAAGAGAAACCAAAGAAACAATTTCCATTGATGTGGATTTACAGATGGCAAGAGATACCTTCAAGAAGTTATTGGAAAAGGAATGGATTTCTGCCATGGTAATAGCCAATACTTACTTGAGAAATGGAAAGAACAATAGCATTTATGGAAACAAACATAACTGCAGTCAAGTGTTGTGGGGAGCTGGATGGGAGAGAACTACATTTGGAGTTTTAATGGGGGGAAGTGTTCATCACAAGAGGAAAGGAGTTGAATTAACAATAGACAGAGAACCAGCCTGTCTTAGTGTTGTGGGACTGCTATGGCAGAATTCTATAATGGAATTCCATTATATAAATAATAGAAATTAGCCAGGTGCAGGGTGCATGCCTCAGGCAGCTGCTACCTGGGAGGCTGACATGACAAGGTCTCTTGAGCTCAGGAGTTCAAGAGCAGCCTGGCCAAGACAGCAAGACACCATCTCAAAACAAAACAAAGAATGCAATGAAAAAGGAATGTACTACTTATGGTTTTGAAGTTGGGAAATCAAAGGCACCAGCATAATTGGAGTTGGACGAGGGTCAACTTTCTAATTTACAATTTATTATATTTTCTCTATCTTCACATAGTGGAAGGAGTGAGTGGTCTGTCCTGCATCTCATTTATAAAAGAATTAATACCACCTATGAGGACTCCACCTTGTGACCTAATCACCTACAAAAGCCCTTACTTCTTAATGCTATCATATTGAGGCAGAAGAAAGGGTTCTTTATGAAATCACATTGGGGATGCTCCACATGGTATGGAGTTGTGATGCCTATTTGTAAGCCACACATTCTCTGATGACATACACTAAAAGAAATTGTTTTTTTGATCCTATGTTTCTTGGAATTACTGATTTTGTTGCTGTTTTCCCACATAACACCTACTAGCAATCCACAGGTATGGTGTGCTCTTAGGCATGTGAAAAACAAATTTTAAGACTCTGAATGTAATAAAAATAACAGGTAGCACTTCACAGTTTACTATCATGTGTGTCATCTTATTTAGTCCTTATAACATGTGTAAGTGAACATTACAGTTAAGAGTATACATGTACTAGATGGAGTGAATAATGCTAGCTGTTGTAGTAACTCCCATGTCCAGTGGCCTAACACAATAAACATTTCTCTTTCTCATCCTAGTCCAGTGAGGGGTGGAGGTAGAAGGCAGCTCTCCCCAGGTTTTTTTTCTTCACTGGTTCCTTTCTTCCAGTTTCTAGTCTCTCAGATGGTAAACTCTTCCCTGGGATTGCTTACGCTTCGTCTGTGGAAAGTTACACGAAAGGTTTTGGGGGCCATGCCTGAAAGCATTTCCTGTGACCTCCAACCACACTCCTTATCTAGAACTCAGTGACATGGCCCCATGCAACTCGGGGGAGGCTGGGAAATGCCATCTCTCCATGAACCCAGAAGGAGAGTGAAAGAGGTTGATGAGGAGAACACAGCACATTTTCTCTACCATGTGAGATTTAGGTCAGACCAATCTGAATACGGGTCCCAGTGACACCATTGCAATGTGTCACTAATTGAATGGCTTCTTTTCTCTACCCTTTTTCAATTCAGTCTCCTTCCTCATCTGTAAAACAAAGTTTTCAAATGAAAAGGGCAAGGAAAACCTGCTGTATGTAATTAAGAGTAAGATTAAATATGGCGAGTATTCAGCAGGTGTAAAAATACACAGAATGCCATACAGATCATTCCCACTGTTTTTATGTGCATTCTACTTCGAGGTTTACTTCTGGAAGAAATAAACAATGCAAAAATACAAAGCTATTTTGCTCTAAAATTTTTTGACTGCTAAATGAGAGAAAACAAAAAGAAGAAATGGATTTTGTGAGTGTGAATATGTGGGAGAGGGTAATAGCTTCTATTGCCTGAAAGAGGAATATTGATGTGACCTATACACAATTTTGTCTTTCCACTGGCTTTCTCCACCTCCTCCTCTTTTTCCTCCTCCTCCTCTTCTTCTTCTTTTTCCTTTTTCTGTTTTTCTTTTGAGATGTGGTCCCATTATATTGCCAGCCTGGCCTTGACTTCATGGACTCAGGCAGTCCTCTTGCCTCAGTCTTCCTAGAAGCTGGGAGTAGAGGCTCATACTACTGTGGCAGTTACAATATTGCTTTTGGAGGGTTTTGTAATTGTTTTCAATGTGCTTCACTCAGTATGTTCATGCACGTGTGATTTCACTTTATTTCATTCATGCACCCTGATGTAAAGTGGCAAGGATGGCTCTCCATAGTACTGCCTCAAGGGCATTTGGGGTATAAGGAATGATGGGTTTCAGAAAAAAACAAGTGATTATTCCAATTGGAACATAGTGGAATGAAATTCCCAGTCCTATAACTTGCTTCTCACAATACTCTGCTTCTAATAGAATCTGTGCCTTTTCCCCAATCCTATTTCAACCACAGATCACTGAATGTCTTCAGGATGAGCTGCTCAGAGCTCTTCCATACCATTCTCCACATCAAGAAGCTCTGTCAGTTTTCCTCCTACTCCCAGAATGTCCTGTGATGCATGATTCTAAGAACTGGAGAAGCCTGGTAATTCCATTTGCAAAGGCTGTTTGTGAAATGAGTGAGAAATCTTTACAAGTCCTGAGTAAGTTTTATATCACCTTATCTACACACTGAATGGATACTCACTGTCTGAAGTAGAACTTAGAGAAAATTTTGGACTAAAGTTTCCAAAACACATATGCTTGAGTACCTGGTACACGAATTATTGCAAAAAGTAACCTAAATCTATTATAACCATTAGTCTTATCATACAAGGGAAGTATGGCTCTTAGAGCCATCGAAGATTGTTTGTTTGTTTTAGATAAGATCTGATTCTGTTGCCCAAGCTGGTCTCAAACTCATGGGTTCAAGAACTCCTTCACCTTGTCCTCCTGAGAAACTGAAATTAGTGCACACCACCACACCTGTGGCTTGACATCAGCATATAGAGTATACAGCCAAGATAAACCCATACTTCAAAACTTTTTACTATGGTGTGTTGAAACTTTAAATGTTTTCAGCACCAGTGGTACAAACCAAATGTTAAACTTTGTTATTCTTTATTTTATTCCATATTGCAGAAACTCTTTTTAAAACTTTAAGCTAATATTGAATATTTGAAACTTAAACATACAAAGGTTACATACAGTGAAATATAAGCTATCCAATTCCCCTCTTAGAACATGGCTACAAATTCTAGTGTCTTTTGTAACTTTCAAAAGATATACCATGTATTATTTTGTCTTTATGCTTTTATTTTATTTTTGAAGACAAGGTCTGGCATGGACCTCACTATGTGTCCCAGGCTGGCCTTAAACATACTGTCCTCCAGCTTCACCTCCCAAGTGTTGGGATAACTGCCATACACTACCACAGCTGGCTTTCTTGATTCTCTTAATGGTAGGAAATCATTCACATTCCTCTTCACAACTACTTAATAGTGCATCACAGAGATTCTTCCATTGCCCAACCTGTAGAATTGTCTTCATCTATTTACTGGTTCCATCAATCAGCTTGTCATTACTATAACAAAATACCTGAGTCAGGTTTCTTATGAAGCAAAGTTATTTAAATCACAGTGTTGGAAGCTCACGAGTATGGTGCTGGCTGCGTGGTGCTGGTGAGGGTCGTCTTGGCTGTGTCACTCCATGATGATGGTAATGGCAGGAGCGCATGTGGGAGCAGATGATCACATCTTGATACAGGAAAGCCAGAGCATTGCATGGGGCCAGGCTTGGGCTTTTTAAACAGTCCCCTCCCAAGAACTACCTTATTCCCATCTCAGGGTAGGTTCCCAGATGACCTCCTGCCAGACCTCACCTCATGAAATCCATGACCTTAGCGTTGCCACAATGGGGCCAAGTTTCCAACACAGGGGTTCTTAGGGGGCGAACCAAATCCAAACCATAGTACTGTCTGAAGAGGATTCCTTTGGGAGGACGTACTGAGGGTAGTTGCATGTATTTTCTTGTAGCTGTCACAGTGCTAACATGCGTTTCTTTGTACATGTATAAATTTACACATGCAGGAAAGTTTCCAGGAAGCAAAATTACAGCACCAAAGTGTATGTTGTTACCTTAAAAGACTTTGCTAAATGACCCTTCACGGACTGTGAACCATAGTCGAGTATCACCCAATTTGAAGTGAAAACTGTTTACATTGTTGTCCATATAAACTGCAGCCCTGAAAATAGGTAACAGGGCAACTCTGACAGAGGATGTGCCCATTTAAACTTCATCAACAAACATCAGCCCCCATTCTTTTCAACAGTGTCCTCAAATTTGATATTGCCCATCTAATAAAAAATCTCTCTAATTTGAATTTTTCTTATTATGAATGAGGTTGTGCTATTTTTCTTATATCTCAGGCCTAATTAGTCATCATGTTCCATGAACTACTGGGTGTTCCCTCAGCCCTTTTCCACTGGTTTTTAGTGTACTTCTTTTATTTTAGAAGCTTTAAACTAGTATAGCAACTAACTCTTCATTAATAATAGGAATTAAAAGTAAGTTTTTCCCTAAGCTATTTTTAAAATTTTACTCCATGGTGTATTTGTCATAAATAATTATTCTTAAACATTTGTATGCATCCACTATTATAGTATTTTCTTTTGTGGTTTCTAGGTTTGGGGGGTCATACTTCAAAAAGCCTACTGCATTCTAACTTTTATTAAAATTCCCATGTTTCTACTGTAATATTTTATTTTTTAACATATTTTGATTGACACAGTAATTGTGTAAATTTACAGGTACAGTGTAACATTTCAATACATGTATACAGTGTGTAATGATTAGATCAGAGTAATTGACATATTTATCATCTCAGTCATTTATCATTTCTTCATATTCCGAATATGCAGAGTCCTCTCTACTAGCTATTGTGAAATATTTAATTAATCATTGTTAGCCATAGCTCTTCTCTGATGCTTTAGAGCATTAGAAGTTATTCTCCCTCTGCAGCTGCAGCTCTCCACCGCTCAGCCATCCTCTGTCCAGCCCCAACCCCACCCCTAACCCCTCCCCACCCCCACCTCCCAGGCTCTGGTAACCACTTTACATCTCTGACACCATCTTTTAACTTCCTCGTGGGAGTGAGAACATGCCATGTGTGTCTTTCTGTGCCTGACTTACTTCACTTAAAGTGATGCCCTCCATTTCCACCCATGTTGCTGCAAATGACAGAATTTCATTCTTCCCCACTGTTATTTTGATTAGTTCATGTCTTGGTTACTTTTTACTGGTTGCTGAGACAAAACACCTGACACCTAAAATTAGGGAAGGAAAGGTTTATTTAGCTTACAG
>RJWM01010243.1:0-64434 GCA_004363535.1 Dasyprocta punctata
TTCTCAACTCTGATACTCAGTTATATTAAATAATCCAAGTGGGGACCTCATATTCCCTGCTGCCTGGACAATTTCCTACCAGTCCTCTTTGCTGGTCAATACGTATTGTTTACTGAGTAAGGTTTGTTTTGTCGCTCCTCTCTAGGAAGAGCAAAGAGTGGGGTAACATGGGAGCAGGGGTGGGGTGGGAAGACAGATGTGTGCCTCTGAATAACCTTTCAGCGCCTTGGTTATAGCAGCTGTATTTCAGGTGAAATCCGTTTTACAATAGAGTAGTTTTGCATTTTTAAGAACTTCTATAGCGTTTCTAATGTCTACAGTGTTTTACTACAAGCTGTACACAATATTTGTGAGATAATTTGTATCTAATCGACCACTCCACATTATTATTGCTATTATTATTCCTTCATTGAGCTGATGGTTTTTTAATTGCTTAGAATAGGAGGAGGCTGGGAAGAAGAAGGAGAGAAATGCCTACCCACCCACACCAAAATCTATATAGAGAGGAGAGGATATAATGGAAAGAGTAGTTGATGAGAATATTGGTTATTTTCCCCCGGGAGTGGAGTACCCAGGATAGACAGAATAAGCAACCTGATTAGGTTTGTAAACTAGCACAAAGTAGGAGAGGCATCTTGGAGCTTTCTGCCCTATGTTCTGGAACTGTAGAGCCCTTAAGGCTACCACAGCTGAAATCCTGGTGACTGAGGATTTCGATTTAGCGCCTAGCAAAAGGGGATGATCTGAGCGATCAGAAAGGTTTTGCACCGGAGTCCTGGATAGCTGCTAGTGGATGTCTACACAGGCTTCCAGCCTAGCCAGATCGACTGCCTGCAGGACCCCATCGAGCTCTCCCGGACTTAGTCGTCGCAAGGGATTGCTTTCCTTGAGACCGCGGTGGGGAGAAGCTAATGCCTGACCGCACCAGCGCTTCCCGGTTCAATTCATCTCCAGTTTGTAAGCCGTTCTCTGTGTGAGAAACCCTCAAGGAAGGGTGGCGGTCTGGAGTGGGCGAACAGGCACTCCGTTCCGTGCAGAACGACAATGAAATGATTGGAAAAGTTCACGGGGATTTTAGTCCAGCCAGTACCCCCTTGTCTCTAGTGTATATACACTCTGTGAGTGCGCTCTTAGCTGTCTCCTGAATTCTGACAAGTACAGCTGATGGAAGTGCAAGAAAAGATCGATCAAGCTAGCCAGCGCCGGGGTACTGGGTTCCAGCATTTTTATCTCTCGGTGCGTAAGTGTCTGTGAGTGTGTGCCTACGTGCGCGTGCAAACGTGTGTGTAGATAGCTATGAGTATCGTATTACTGTATACAAAAAAAAAAGACTACAAAAAATTCGCTAGGTTATATACAGATTCCAAAAATAAACAGTTGCAGTGGCTTTATTGCGAGCTCTCATGTCCACATGCCAGGTTTCACAGGTGCACCTCACTCCCAAGGAGCTCACGTGTGCTGGGCGGGCGGAGAACGCCACAGTTAGTTGCCGCCGGCTGTACTTGCCTGGAGGCTCTTCATGCGGGACTTGTCGCCAAATTGGCCTCTGGGAGTAGCGGCAGTAGACAAAGCTTCAAACTACCTAAGGACCAGAAAACCTTGGCCCCTTCACGGAAGGCATTATAATGGGCTGCCAGGCCTCCGGTTCAGCACGCTGTGTTTCCCCAGCTGCAGGTCGAAAGCATTTATTAATTCAAATTCCAGACCATTTTGTTTTTGTCAAGCCTCTTCATTCTGTAGGTAATTAGATTTTAGCTCTGGGATTGAATTTTCCATAATTTGTTCATGTTTCACAAACTCTTCATTTTTCTTGTTGTTGTTGTTGTTGTTTCGTTTTGTTTGTTTCTATCTAATTTTTTTTCTTTGCAGTTAAATGCTATCGTCAAACCTAAGTTAACCCAAATATTTCAGCCGACTTTATAATTGTACAGTTTTGTATATTAAACGTTTTGAAGTTATTAATTTAAAAAGATCATTTAGTTTATTCATTTAGTAACTGATGTATAATAAACGCTATTTTCATTAAGAGTTGTTTTTTCAACTATTTTATTCAAATTGCCTATTGCCATTGCCAACGATTATTTATTTTAAATAAATTCTGCATTGTGTTTAAGAGAAAGTTGTTTCAAAGATGAGTTGGGTGTCAAAAAAAAAAAAAACAATTCCCAGTAATGTTTGATGTGAACAGTTTTAGTCAAGGGGTTTATATTTACACAATATTTTATTGTTGTAAAGATTAAAAAGGTTTAAATAAAACATTTTTCCAAAAAAATACATCAATTTTATTCTGCTGATTTTATTGCGTGCTGTGTGAAGTGGAGAATTTAAGCAGAGGCATGTTCTGGGTGAGCAGCACTCTGATTTTCTTCAGGTTAGAAATTCTTAGTCTTGTTGTGATTCTTATTTTTCTTCCTCTGACTTTTGACCTTTCAGTGCAGCTCTCTCAACACAAGGAAAGTTGTTCTTGTGCCCATACCCATGCTTAAATCACACTTACACACTGAATGGTGAGAAAATGTGTGCAGAACATTAGGACCACTCTTTTCCCTTGGTGTACTCATCCTTCTTCTGCGTATTCCTGTGGGGTGCCCTTCTGGTGAACCTCCATTCTCTTGAATAGGTATTGGAAGATGATTATATGTAAGCCTGTTTTCCTTCATTAATCTTTCCCTGGGTCCAGATGTCTGAATAAACTTTGTTTTGCCCAAGGAGGCTAAATTCTATGTCTCCTATCTGAGTTTGGGGCAAAAGAAAAAGATTATATGGATTCCTTTGGGGGAAATTTTGATTTCTTGCACTCTTCTTCCTGCTCCTAAAAACAAGTTCAATTATATTATTTGATTTCACAAGACCCTCCTTAAAACAAGAGACTGTTAGTTGAGGTGGTACCTTAAGAATAATTTCCCACATATGAAGCAGGTAGTTTTAAACTTTTGTATGTATGAGCATGCAAGCATGTCTTATTTAACTTTTTCAGTACATTAGCAGCAACAAACAAGATATTTAACTATATTTCCCAGTAGTAAATACCACATCAACTCATAGTATGAATTAGATGTTTTTCATTAGGCAAAGTAAGCCTATTTAATCAAATAAGTAGACAATAATTATCACATGTAATGTTTTGCATTTTCACTTTGCCTAATCAGGTACAAATGCATGGTACTCTAGTCACATATATGTGTTGATTATGAAATACTCAACATGTTCTGTGAATACTTGTAGATATATTTCCTTCCATAAGTAATACTGAATTATTTTCTTTTTTGGCACTACTGATTTTTTAACCCTGGGCTTTTACTCTGAGCTACATCCCAACACCCCCTCATCCCGCTTTTTTCTTATTTTTATTTCAAGAAGGGATTTTGCAAAGTTCCTAAGTTACCCAAGTTGGACTCCTTCTTGTGGCCTTCCTACCTTAGCTTTCCAAAATTCTGGGATTATTGATTTATAGAGTTGAATCTACAGCTGCAAAACCCATGGTAATAAGTCTACAGCTTCTTTTTTGTTTCATGCCAACTCAGCTCCTACTCATTCAATATCCTTACAAACTTGAATTAAGATTAAAATTTTTCTTATTACTATGCACAGAAAACAGCTTACAGTGAATCTTGAATTTTTTAATGGAGACAGGCAAATATTTCAGTATATATTTATTAAATATTGATATAGATATAGACATCACTATTTGGATTATTTTACATATATTATTACTGCTTTATATTTTATATACATTTATTAAGTTTGATTCCTTTATTGTCTCCTTTCCTTTTCCCAAACTATATCTGAAGCCTAATTGGCTTTTGTGATGGCATTCTTATCAATTTTTTGTGTCATGAATATAATATTCTCATTAACTATAAGATATCATTGAGGCTTCTGACTGGGACTTTGCTTGTACTGAAGTTGCTGCTATTCTTGCTCCCAACTAAGGCCTTTGTAGGAGAGGCAGCTTTGTCCTTGGTTTGTCTCAGGGTTTCACAACAGTAATTCTCTCTCATAAAATAATAGTTGATGGTTCAAAAAACAGGGAGATGGATCTTTCACAAATGGGAGGGGGATACAGTGATGGAGGTGGGGAAACGGTGTGGAGTGGAAGGGGAATTAAAAAGAGTTAGGATGTGTTGAGAACATGTACCAACTTCCCACAATGAATGTAATCATTATGTACTATAAACATTTAGTATTAAAAAAAGAACAAAAACCTATATAATATGGTGAAGACAAAAACCTTTCATCCCCATCAAACAAATAAAAAATCATAAAGTTGTAGAGGATCATAGGATATGAAAAAGAGTGAGCATACAGATGCTACACATGCACAAAAAAAGCAAAATATGTAAATCAGGTACACATATCTATGTCGGCAGAGTTGTCTTCATACTTGTGGCTCTCTTCATGCCTAATAGAAGTGAAATAAGTTACTAAATTATGCCTTATAGTTTTCCAATGATGAAAGAAAAGAACTATTATTCCTGGAAATCAGTTACCTACCTTTAGAAAGAACAGAGTGTGGGACCTATTGCCTAAATTAGCACAGGATTTGCACTTATTTTTAACAAAGTAAAACACTGCTCCCTTGAAAATATTTAACATTCAGATATTTTCCTGGATTCCAAGTCAGGTTGCTATTGATGCTGCAGGGCATAGAGGTTGTAAGTAAAACATATACTATGATTTTTATTTAAAATACTTTTTTTCAGAAAAGAGAGGAGGGATGGAGACTAGAAAAACAGAAAATGACTAGAGGTTGAAAGGTAGTTTTGTAAAGAGAAAAATGTATTTTCCCACCTGTCAGACTTTTAAAAGGCACATGGAACCCTAAAATTGTGAAAATCATTTCGATGACTCGCTGTTTAAAAATCCAAACATGTGAAGCTTTCAAAAAATCATTGAAAGAGGAAAACAAGTGCAAAACAAAACTGTTTGGATTAATATCACTCACATTCAACCATTCTGTAATTTAAAAGAGTTGATTATTCTTTATGCATGACTATGGATCATGATTTTTAAAAATCCTCCCATTTACTCATTTCCGGATGTTAATTTTTAAAACATTAAGAAAAACAGATACAAAATGTATTTGAAATCAATCAAAATAAAAAATAAGATGAAATAAAAGTATCTGTTCTTAAGACCTCTATTAGTGTAACATTTTCAAAATTGGAAGATTATATAAAAATCGCAATTTCAGAAACTAAATTAAATTCTATGATCTCTAAGAAAAAGAAGGGAGTCAACTACAAGTATCCAGAATACCCCTCTAAACTGAATCCACAAAATTAAATCTTTCTCCATCCCAGCTAAAAAAAATGTTAAGAATCTATACTTTTTTCATAAATATAAGTATAGAACTTCACCTATTTGCACATTATCCAACTCAGTAGATTGTACATTGGGTTCTCTTTATAACACAATTGTTACCAAGGAATTTTGTTTTTATAAAATGGGTTGATCTTGGATGCCTTCCAATGGAACTGGCTTATTCAACTACTAAAAGGGCCTTAGTATGAGATGGCCCTGTCCTGTAAGTAAGGAGATATAGGACACTTTTCTTTAGAGTTCCTATGAAAGTCAACAGCATTTATTGTAAATATATATTGACACAAACCCAAAGCCATAAACATGCTCCCTGCCTTCTTCACCTTAATGCCCACTAAAACAGATTTTCCTCAAAGCAGAAAAAAAATAGTTTGACTCATTTACAAATATCTTAAGCATGTGTTTTATCTCTCCAGCTTCCCAATGGCTTCTCAAGTTGCATACATATTATTCTGGAATATTCAATTGAAATGAAAATAGAATTTTTTCTAACTCTTGTGTTATGTATTAAATATCAAAAACCTAGTTTGAGCATTCTTCTCTGCAACTCCAACACACTCACAAACACATACACACACATACACATACACACCAGTGAGTTGACTGCATATAAATTTTATCTTGTAAACAATGTCAATATCAGATATTATTGGAAGGAAACAGTCATAAAAACATTTTAATATTCATTGTTTCTCATCTCATCTTTCTGAGTTATTTTTCACATATTCTAGGCTCCCACTTTAATATTTGTCCTGAATCAAAACTAGCCTTTTACAGACAAAGGAAAACTTGCTGTAAATGTGTGAAAAGTGGTTTTTCATATCTCCTCACACAGACCAGTGTTTAAAAGAAAATTTTAACATAATTTATGTTTGGTGAAAGATTTTTCTTTCCTATTCTTCAATTTAACCAAACAAACCTACAGACAGATATCCATATCATCCACAAAAAGTACTGCTTTGTATGCTATTTCTAAAGTACAGAAAACAGAGGGGCTGTGAATCAGGGACTGTAGATCATTTGGTTTTAAATGGCACATGATTCCAAGCTGCAGAAAGAACCACCCAGTGGACTCATTGTAATGAGGGTTATTACTTTTCCTAATGTCTTACAATTCAACTACTGCCTATAGAGTTGTTAGTATTCACATTTATCAACATTGGTTTTTACTACAAAATATGTTGTCACAGAAACCTATGAATATATGCATGTAGAAAATGTCAGATCAAAGTCAAAATTCTATGTTCTGAAAAAGTAAACTTAAAAAAGTCAGCTTTGTGAGATATATTGGAATAATCAGGAATTGTTTTTCTTAAGGATAGTGTGTAGTAGTCACACTTAAGAAATAGGAATTGAGTTACTGTTCAGAGAAGTCATTCTTTACAATTCTATATTATCATACTAAGTAGAGCTGAACATGTTTAATCTAAAATCCTTGATTCTGAGCCTTTGATTGAATTAGTGTTTGAAATTGTAAATAAACACACTTCAGTTAATCTTCCATTTTCCTTTTTATGTTCTGAGAGTGAAAAACTGAAATAATACCAATAAAAATAAATTAAGAATAAATAAAAGAGCAAAAAAAGGTAATTTTTAAAGTAGCACCTTTATCTCCTCCTGAGTTCTCTCACCATCACTGTCCATTGGTGGGAATCACTTGGCTTTGTAAGTGATTCCCACCAATCTTCTTAGGTGAGATCTAAAGAAATTGCTGTGGAAGAGACTGCATGACAAAGATCCTACAGCCAATGCTGAGAGCTCCAGGCTTTCATCTACAGTGGACATTCAGTGGATAAGTTCAAGTCCTGTACAGTAGTCCTTTACCCCTCTTGCTCTGCCTGTGTTTGTTCTTGTTTGAGGTCTTCTGTTGAGTTAGAAAACTTGACTAATTTTATTTTCACTTGATTAAGAATACATTTGTAAAGTTAATATTTTCAAAATTACTGAGTTGAAATTCTTTTATTTTTATGAACTTTCTCTGTGCATCAGATATGCATGTTACATTATTGCGTTTATGCATGATTTTGGGAATTCATATATTAAAGAATTTAAAGTAAAGACAAAAATGCTATTTAAAAAAAAGAATACTATTTTTGATTTACGTACTAGCTTTCTTCTGTAGGAATCCCTAAGGACTTTTGAAATAATATATATTTTATACTCTGCAGCAGCCAACATGAACATCGCAAAAAATTACTACCTCAAACCACACAAAATGACCACACTCAATCTGGAAAAAAACTCATTAATATTAATAGGGATCCTGTGCACAGTTGAAAAGCACTATGTGCTATGGGTTTCATTCATTACTATGTAAGAGTATGAAAGTACATGGTTTCACATCTCAAAGGAATCAAAGCCTACACTTTAAACTTATGTCATTCAGATGACAAAGGGGAAATATAATGAAATCACAAATATTAATTTTTGGAAAAGACATGTATTTTGGTAACTGAAAGACCAGACATGTTGAAAATTGAGCACTTAATGTGTGTTATATTTTAAAGAAAAATAATTATGAATATTTGTACCAAAATGTTTTTATTTAAAAATTGTCAATTTTAAAATTAGCCTGTAGATGCTTCTTTAATTACACACACACACACACACACACACACACACACACACAATATATAATTAGGATGCTCATATTCTGGTTTACTGCTTCAGGAGTAATAATTGAACTGTCTGAAACTAATAATCAAGATACCAGTAAAATGCCCCATCATCCACATTTCAGTCTGTTTTGTAAAAATGACCAAGATATACATATAGTAATGGTGGGGCAGATATTGATGTACTTTCAATGATTTAAGGTAAAAGGGGGCTCTCGGGAGATATCCTTAATTGTTTAGTAGAGTGTAATTTACTTTGTGCTCACTTTTAGCCCTTTTGACAGACACAGGTGATATAAAAGTTCAGCTCCTCTTCAGTGAAGGGAGTACATATAATATGGTCATTGCCTCCTGATAATATGCAAGCAGGTTCTTTTTAAAGTTTCTGAAAAATCATACCAAAATTCAACTCACCTGCAATAAATCTGTGTATTTACTGGAAAATATTTGTTGCTTTAGATTCTTTGTACCTGATCTGACCCAGTTTTCATGTATCTGACTGTCAGAGTTATGCAGAACTTGCTCAAAACTCAGTGTCAAGTTGAGAAATGACAACAAAGGTGCAATATAAGTAATAGCTTAAAATTAATCCCCACTCTTTCACATACAAACACATGAATTTCAAAATCCAGCAATCTTCCTGAAATTAACATGTTCATATTTCACATACAAGTTTGTAGAATAAAAATATTGATGACATTTGATTTTACAAACATTCACTGAGTGATATCATTGAGGTGCAATGTGAATAGTATAGTGAGGAAGGAGCATGGCTTTGGAAAGCAACCCCTAGGCATAAGACAAGAATGAGACAGAAATTCAGTTGTTAATTAAATTAGTATTTTTTTCACTGAGGATGCCACTATTCTATATTTTGGGGTTACTCTTTTATAATACACATCCATACTCAAGCATAATATTTCTTTGTACTACTTTAATAATGTTGTGTGACCCTTTGCGGGTATACTCAATTGTTAGCTGATTTATATGTCCAGATATTATGCCTTTACTTGCAAGTTCCTATCACTGAACTTAGATATGAATAGCTGGAATTCTTTTGTGGAACATGGGGAATTTTTTAAAAAAGAGAATTTGTCGAAACATATTGCAAGCTTCTCAAAATTACTTCCCATTTATATCCTCAACACTTGGAAAACTAGGGATGAGAGGTAACCTGAGCAAAGTGACCTCCTGCCCGCAACTTATTTTCAGCTACTTTCCTGTAACTGGAATAGTCTGTCTCACAGTTCTGCATCTAGTAATTTATGTTTGAGTAAAGAAGGAGGGAAAGCTTCACCAAGTGCTAGTAATCGGACTTTAAAACAAAGCAACTGTATGTGATATTTCCACTTCCACAATGGATTTCATTGCATGAGATTTATGATGTAGTAAAAACACTAGGCAAAGACAAAGAAGAAAAATATATTTCCAGATCAGATATTCCCATTGGAAAATTGAAAGGTTTTATCACTTAAAACAAGGAAAGAAAACCTTTAGTAACATTGGTAAGAGCTTTCTGAAACCAAATTGTTCCCAGCTAAAAGTTGGCCTTGTTGATATTTTCAGTTATGTCTTTCTGTTGGCAAGCAGTGTATAAATTTATGTCTATGAATTCAGCAACCTGTGGGGGAAATGGCTTGACACTTAAAGTGTGACTATTTAGTTGATTTTTTGGAAAGATTTTCAAACCTTCACGTAACCTGTTTCTTTAACAAAAACTCCTTAAGTATGGTACGCATTCATATACATATATATATGTATATATGTATATATATATACATATACATATTTATTTGCATTTTTGAAATTCATTCAACAAAATAAAGCTTGCAGCACTGTTTCAAAATTTCCAATTATTTTAGAGACAATATGCTCAGTGTGAAATATGTTTACCAACACTTATAAAAAATTATCAGAGGGAAAAGAAAATCATTTTCAATTGCCTTGCATTTACTTTCTTAACTCAGAGCAATGAGATGCAAGAACTTTCTTATCTTAAAGGAAAGGGATAAAAACATAGTAGACAATCTTATGACTGTGCTGATTTCCTAGCTAAATCTTCCAGGACAGACTTACCACTGTTGTCTGTCATGCTTTTCCAAGAACAAGGATAAATTGGGGTAAAATCGCATCAGTACAATAGAAAGCAGTGTTTCAATGGAATCCTAATTGAAAGAGCAAATGTCTTTTGGGTTTGTCAAAAGTTAATCCAGATGAATTTATGTTAATAATGTGCTCAGAATAAAATACCATAGTTTTGGAAGATGTTATTGTTGAGGAAAAGAGTAAAAGCCACACAGGTGTTTTTGTATTATTTATTAAGAATGCAAACTCCTATGATTAGCTCAAGAAAAACTTCAATTCAAAATAATCAAGAAATATTAAGAATGGTAAAAAACACCTATAATCTCAGAAGCTCTGAAGACTGAGGCAGAAAGATCACAAATCTGAGGTCAGCCTGGGCAATTTAGCAAGATTCTTTCTCAAAATAAAAAAATAAAAAGAACTGTAAACTTAGGTCAGTGTGAAGTCCCAGAGTTCAACCCAGAGTACCAAAATCATCAAGGTGCAATTTTAACAATTAAAAAGACTTGACCTGAATTGTTTTTCCTGTAATTCAGTAATTTTCATGATTCTAAAATTGGATTAGTAAGCTGGGCATGGTGGCGCACGCCTTTAATCCCAGCACTCTGGAGGCTGAGGTAGGAGGAGCCTTGTGAGTTTGAGGCCTGCTTGGGGAACGAGAGCATAAGGCTGACCTGAGCTACATAGTGCGACCCTGCCTCAAAAAAGCTAGGGCCAGGAGTTTAGCTCAGTGGCTTAAGCACCTGTCTAGCAGGTGCGAGGTTGTGAGTTCGATCCCCAGTGCCAGAAAAAAAAAAATTGGAGTGGTAATTTTATTTGTTTTTTTCCCTACATTTTTGTTGGTATGTAAAGAGAATCAGCATGTGATTCAAAACAGCCACTTCTGAATTTTTTTCGAGCTTATAATAAGCTTTTTTTTTTTTTTTTGTAACAGGGATCGAATTCACAATCTCAAGCTTGCCAGGCAGGCACTTCTGCCATTGAGCTAAATCCCTGACCCTATTTTTTGAAACAGGGCCTCACTATGCAGTTCAGACTGGCTTTGAACTCACTTTGTAGCCCAAGCTGGTCTCGAACTCACAAGATTCTCCTGCCTCAGCCTCCTGAGTGCTGGGTTTAAAGGCATGCGCCACCACTCCCGGCTTATAATAAGCTCTTATTTGGTACTTCCAATCTCACATTAAGACACTAGAAACCCTGACTACCCCCCAGGAAGGATTTCTGATTGACTTGCATCTTACTCTTCTTTGAGATGACTCCTTACAGTTTTAGGCCCAACTACAACCCAGGGAATAGCAATCCAATTAAATGGGTAAATTACAAATGACTCACAGGGGAAATAGATTATACAGACTTTAGAACTATCCTCTTATTCCATAAATATTTGTTGAACACCTAGCATATAGTGGGTTTTTAAAATCAGTATTGCTTTTGGAATCCCCTAATTTGTACTATAAGTTGTTTTCCTTGGTTGGTTTTCAGGTCTGCCTTTTAACTAGCTATGAGATACTGAAGAAATCTTTTATTATCTGTGACTCAGTTTACTCAGCTGTAAAACGAAAATAATAATTGCACTTACTATGTTTGTGTTCACTAGAGGAACATAATCAATAGAAAGTATAAGCAAATTATGCAAGGGAATTTGTTAAGTAATTTTATAGAATTAAAAGTAGGAGCATCTACAGTGGCCATCTGTGAGATCAGAAGCAGAATAGCCAAGTGCCATCAGCATGCTGGAGAATATATAGTAACTGCTCAATTCAAGAAGATGGAAGGAACAGAATAAGAAGGTTCAAATATGTAGTAAGTGTAAGGTGGAAAGCCTAGATGGTCAGCCTAGAATTGCCACTGTGATTGAGCACTGGAAAGCTGGAGAAAATTGGAGACTTATATCTGAAGACAATGGGGAGCAGTGGAGCTCTTCCAAAGTGAGCATACTTCCTTCTTCTTTGGTGAAAACATCAAGTATAAATATCAAGTGAGCATACTTCCTTCTTCTTTGGTGAAAATATCAAGTATAACCTACACACAATGTTTAGCTTGGTATTTGACTTATAGGAAATATCCACTTGAAATTAACCCTTATTTTTATGCTTGTTTGTTCTCCTTTTCTATGTTCTATATTATACTGAATACTGCAATATTGTTAAAATTTATTTAAATAGAGTTGAGAGAAAGTTTCTTTTCTGCATGGACTGCTGAAGTGTTTCACAATATCATTTTCCCTACTGCAACACACATGACAGTTGACATTTATATGAGTTGCACACTCAATGGTCTTCCCATTATTATATACAACTCTTTGGACATTAATACAGGAACCTGAGAGGGATATTATCTAGAAAATCTAGAATCTATTCTGATTTATTTATTTTAATGAAACAAATACATAAGACATAAACCTTTGTATTGCAACTACTGTAATACATATTCTTTCTGACATGCTTCAAGTACATTGAACACAGAAGTGTATCACACGTTTCAAAACTGCTGATATGTCTATAGATTTTAAAACCTAAAACATTAGCAAAAATGCTACTGTCATCCTTGCTTAAAGTTTATAAACACTAATATGTCTCATTGTCATTAATAAATTAAAAATCACCTGCAATACAGTACTACAGACACTCCTACAAAGGAAAGTTAATCGAGCCTTCTGTCTTCACCATTAACTAGAAAAAAATTCATATTAGTTTATTTGTATATCTATTTCCAAATTAAAATCAGAATGGCTTCACTAAAGTTCCAAAATGTTATATATGCTAGGATAGAGAAAAATCGACTGCACAGATTTGACCTTTTCAAGCTTTGTGTAGTGTGATTCAATGTTCACTCCTATTCATCCTGTTTACAGTCTTAGTAACCTGTAGCAGTTAAATAGGATGGGCAACCAATCAAAATGCAGAATGTTGAAAAGGTTAAAGTCTATGTTTATGAGTCTATTAAACATTTATAGACTTTTGCAGACTGCACTAGGCATTAAAACTATTGAATCTCTCCCCTCCTGTGAACCAGCCGGAGCGCTGATCTGGGAGAGCCAGGAAGGCAGTTAAGTCAACCCCCAAACCCGCCCCACCCCCACCCTTGTCTGTGAGCCAGCTGGAGTGAGGGCGGATTGGGGAGAACAAGGAACGAAGCTAAGTCCCAGCCTGTGAGCCAGCCAGAGCAGATCAGGGAGAAGAGAGCAGCACCCCCTCCCAACCCCTCTTGAGCAACCAGTTGATTCAGAGAAATTATTTTTTGATTGACTTTGCAAGCCCAAACGGGGCAACTATTTAGAGGACAACAATATGCGATATAGTAACTATTGTAGATTTATACTCTCCTATCACTGTTTAGATTCACTTCATTGCTCTGTTTAATTCCCTTCAAAATTAAACTAAAAAAACATAAAATAAAAATAAAGTTATTGACTCTCATTTTAGTAATAAATATTACAACAATCAAAAAAGTAGAAGAAACAATTCTATTCTCAGGGAAAAATTACTATGAGCATACAGAATGGCATAATATATGTAGCTTGTTCTCATTATAATAGCTGCAAGAAAAATAGAAAATAATACAAACAAAGCATTTAGTATGGTGGACACAAGAATTATTAAGAAATTAGCCGGGCGTGGTGGCGCACGCCTTTAATCCCAGCACTCACTCACTCGGGAGGCTGAGGTAGGCGGAGTGTTGTGAGTTCGAGGCCGGCTTGGGCTACAACGCGAGCGCAAGGCCGGCCTGAGCTACATAGTGCGACCCTGCCTCAAAAAACCAGGTCCGGGAGTTTGGCTCAGTGCCTTAAGCGCCTGCCCTGGCAGGCGCGAGGTTGTGAGTTCAATCCCTGGTGCCACAAAAGAAAGAAAAAAAGAAATTATATTAAATTCAGTTTAAAAGTTCTAGTTTTTAAAGTGAAAAAGATTCTTTGGAAGAAGGTGATAAAATTCTGTAAAATCTATGAACGTGTAACCATAAAAAAGTTGATTCCTTTCTAACCATGATAGCCAGTTTGGTTTGCCTGGATAATATCTTGAAGCACCTAGAGCTTCACAGCATAATTGTTATATAAAACAGATTTCTTTTGCGTGGGTATTTAGTCAAATGTTAGATTTAATAATAAGTAAAGAAATATCACCTTTTGTATATCATTCTTAACCAAATTAGCCAAATTTTAGAATTTCTCCTGCAAGTAAAGCTGAAATCCCTTGGTGTAAATCACACACACTACTAGATATCCACTGATCCAGCTTGGATCTAAAATTTCCTTCAACGAGCACATGTGCTGAAGTTTTAGTCCACAAAACACCAAAGACAGAGGTGGGGCTTTTGGAAACTGATTGTATATTGAAGACTCTTAACTTTATTAATAGATTTATCCAGTAATGAGTTCATAGTTTGATGATGTTATAAGAAGGCTATGGAAATTTGGGAGGCAGAGCCTAGTAGAAGGGAATGGTTCATGGGGACATGACTTTGTGGACTGGATCTTGTCCGTGGCTTGTTCCTCTCTGAGTCTGCCATGTTCTCTGCTTCTGATCTGCTGTGAGGAGATCAGCTTTACTCCACCATGCCCACCTGCCATGATATACTGAGTCGGCATATGCCAGAGACAATGGAGACCTGAAATTTCTAAAACTGAGTTAAAGCAAATCTTTCATTCTCTAAGATTATTTTCTCAGCCTGGTGTGGTGGCGCGCACCTTTAATCCCAGCACTTGGGAGACTGACGTAGGAGGAGCCTTGTGAGTCCAAGGCCTGCTTGGGCTACAATGTGAGCGCAAGGCTGGCCTGAGCTACATAGTGCGACCCTGCCTCAAAAAACTAGGGTTGGGCGTTTGGCTCAGTGGCTTAAGTGCCTGTCTGGCAGACACGAGGTTGTGAGTTCAATCCCTGGGAAAAAAATTATTTTCTCAGATATTTTGTCACACCAGTGGAAAGCTGACTGGCACATCAGCTGTAGTCGTAGTAGCCTTGATGAAAATATATCAATGCTTTTGGTTTTAAAAGAGATTTTAGTAAAGATTCCCAATATTACTGCAAATTCTAACAAAAACATTAAATGAAGGTTTCTGTTTACAAGAGGGTTTTCTTCTGTAGGAGAAAGAAGAGACATTTTAGAACTGTCAAAAGCTTTTTTTTTGTTATAGAAAGCCAACTAAAAACAGTAGTAATTTAACAACATCTATATTTATAATTGTATCATTTTAAGAATAATTTTTACTATCCTCTCCCAATTGGAGAAAAGGTGATGTACTGAACATTTTACACAATATAAAACTTAGTGACTAATTCATTACTTCATTTGAAAGAAAGCATTTTAAGCACATTTATGTTACATAAATCATTCTTTAAGTATTCTCATAGTTTTCAAGAAGGTAGACACTAAACTTTTATAAAAAAATCAGAAGAATTGATGACTCTCACAATGCTCTAAATTCACTATAAGATAGTTTTACAGAGTCTTTCCAAGTAGAAAACGTCATCCTAACAGAATAATATTCAATATGCCAAATGAGTAAATACCAAAATTTTTACACTAAATATCTCTAAATTCTTCTGAGAAACACTTTGAAGATAATAAAATTCATCTTGGTTCTCATTGCTGAATTGTTGCACAGTTACTCTTGGCTACCTACACCCTTTAGCACCCTACCACTGCCTAACCTTTTTTCTCCTGCGATGTATATTAAAAGATTTATCCTTAAGACATTCTTAAAACTTTATTTTTTCTCCTGCCTCATGTAATGAAAAATTTATCCCCTCAATGGATCTATGCATTACTAGATCAGATCTGTTCATAGTATTGTTCCAAATATAAGAGTAATGCCTATTTCTTTCTGCTCCTCAGCCACAACCCCACTTGTTCACTAATTTAAATAATCATAATAAAGATCCTTATTTTCTTCATTTTAGTATGCAACATTTGATTTGACTTTAATTATGTCACACTTTATATTTCCTTTTTTTTTTTTCCGGTACTGGGGATCGAACTCACAACCTTGCACCTGCCAAGCAGGCGCTTAAGCCACTGTGCCAAATTCCCATCCCTGACACTTTATATTTCTGATGTAACCAGCTAACATTTATATGTAAATTACTATATATCACTGCCATATATATTTGGCACATAGTAGTTCACTAATCTTCATAATAACTTTAAAGTGTAAGTATGATAGTTTTCATCTTCATTTTGTAGGTGAGGAAACAAATCAGAGAGTTTATGTAATTTGACAAAATTCTAAGAGCTACTAAATGCTAGAGTGAGCTTCAAATTTTAATATCTTTCCCTATAGTCTATGTTTTTTCTTTTTTGGTGGGTTACCAGAAATCGAACTTATGACCTCGCGCTTACCAGGCTGTCACTGTGCCACTGAGCTATATCCCCTGCCCAGTCTATGCTTTTTTATTAAAACACTTTTGCTCTACATATTTACATTAAACTTAGGGAGTAGGTACATGTACTACAATATTTTGATTCCTTTTATTCCCCTTAATCTTCCCACCCTCTTCCCTTTATCTGTTTCTAGATTCCTTCCCTTGTTTTCGTTTGCATTATCATCATCATGATCATGACTGTGATCATGATCATCATCATCTTTATTTCAGATTTGAAACGTAAAATTGCATTCACTGTGGACAGTTGGTACTTGTACGTGACACATCTTACATCTTTTTACACCCCTTACTTGGTCTCTTGGTCCACTTCACATTTGCATAAGATCTACCACCCTGTTTCCCTTCATCAGTCAATTATTTTGCTCTTCGTTTATATTTTGTATTATTTAAAAGAGAGAAGCTGCATGGTAGTTAGCATATACCTGATTTATTTCACCTAACTTTATTACTTCGAATTGCATCCATTTTCCTACAAATATATTGAATTTATCACTCTTTATACTTGGATAGTATTCCATCATGTACAGATATGATGTTTTCTTTGTCTATTTATCTGTGTACAGATATATAGCTTTCAGCATTTAACTATTATGAATTGTACTGTTATAAAGGTTGGCATGCCATGTTTACTGTAGTACCATGTCTTTAACTAGTTTAGAAAGATACTTAGAAGGGAAATAGCTAGTCAAATGGAATTTCTACTTTTAGTTTTGTGAGAAGTCTGCATAGTGATTTCCATGGTGGTTGTACCAGCTTATATTCCCATGGACAATGTAGATGGATTCCTTATTTTTACCACAGCCATGACAACGTTTGTTATGCTTTCATTTCTGGATTATTGCTGTTCTTTTGGAGTAAAGTGACATAACAGTGGTGCTTCAATTTTAATTTCTCTAATGACCAGAAAGTTCACAGTTTTCTATGTATTTATTGGTTATTTGCATTTCCTCTTCTGAAGAGTGTCAATTTGTTTCAGTTGTCTAGCTTTTGATTCAGTCTTTCATGTTGAGTAATCTGATTTTTTAACTCTTTGTATATTCTAGATATTAGTCTTCTGTCTGACATGTAGGTGGCAAATTTTTTTCCCATTCTCTAGGTAGTGTTTTTACTCTAGGCTGTTTCTTTTGTTGTGTAGAATCTTTTCGATCTGATATAATCCATTTTGCTGTTGTTTTTTCTGAAATTGAAGTTCTGTTCAGAAAATCTTAGCCTGAAACTATGACTTCAGGAGGTTTACCAACTTTATCTTCCAGGAAGTTAAGTTTTTCTCTTTTAAAATTTAAATCATTGATCCTTTTTTATTTTATTTTAGTCCATGTTGAGAGAGATGAATTTAGCTTCAGTATTCTGCATATGAATAAGCAGGTTTCCCATTTGCTAAAGAGGCTATCTTTCTTCCAATTTATATTCTAGGAAACTTTGTCAAAGACCAACTAGCTGACTGTGTCTAGAGTCACTTGTCCAACTTCTATTCCATTCCTTTATTCCATGTCTCTGCTTTTGTGACAGTATCATGCTGTTTTTAATGCTGTGGCCTTGTAGTGCAATTTGAACTCAGGTATTGTGATTTTTCTTCATTTGTTCTTGTTGCCCAAGATTATTTTTGCTACTCTATATGGAATTATTTTCATAGAATGATGAAATGCTAAAACAATAGTCGCATTCAACTGATTTGGATTAAATAGTCACTTGTAGACTTCCAATTCATAAAGTGAGGGGCTATGCCTCATTTTTCCAGAAAGTACAGACATGCCTAACATATAATACCCATTCAGTCTATGAGTGAGTGAAAAACAAGAGATACTATTTAGGTTTACCTATTAACCTGCTTTAGAAATATTACCTATATAGAATTCATTAATTAATTAAATATAAGACAGGCACATTTATTCTCAATTTTAAAATGAGAAAGCTGTGATTCGGAAATTTTAACTGATTTGTAGGTCATTTATTGACAGAATGCTAATTCAAACATATGTTATACTACAAATTTTGTGCTTTTTCATGATATTACTTTGCAAAGTAGAATAAACTTCTATATCGCCAAGCTTTCTTCACTCTTGTTTAGTAAATGTTTGGTCCAATTATTTGGTTCTATTCAATCCTGAGTTCCAACACTTTTTAACATAAAAAAATATAAGAAAAAATAAAGGATAAATGTCTTAATCACTTTCCCTTACCAATACAAAATAACTGATACCTGAGCCTTAAAGGGAAATATTTATTTTAGCTCATGGTATCAGTTCATGTTTGGCTAGCTCCAGGTCAGAAACAAGATTCAGACAGGCATAACAGAAGATATTCAACTCATGGCAACAAGGAAGCAGAGAAAGCACGGAACTGCTGATAATAACACACCCCTCTAAGTCACATCTTAGTGACCCACCTCCAGCTTGGCCCCAATTCACAAAAGCATATTAAGCTACTGAAGTTATAAATGAATGAATCCACCGATTAGTATAGCACCTATGGTAGCTATCTGTTGCATCAACTTATGCAAGAAATTCCCAACTGATTAGTTTAGCATAGTTTTAGGTGTGACTGAATGGATTTACTGAAGATTAAAGAACCATGGTGGATGCAAGTGGCACCAATCAACAAAGTTGCAGTCTGAATTGGAAAAAAAGAGAAAAGTGGAAGGCTCACTCCTGTTTCTTTGGAGAAGGTCCAATTTTCTCCTTCACCTGAGAAGTTTATATCCTGGTTTCAAGCAGAGTCTTCATTCTTGCATCACAGACTCTTGAGCCTTCCATTACAGAGCACTCATCATCATGATATGGACCACCATGGGACCCAACAATGAGCTCCAGGTTTTCAATTATTGATTGGATCCTTTAGATCTCCAATATGCAGACAATCCTTTTGCACTCTTTCTCACCCTACTCTGTAGGTGGCCATTGGTAAATCTATCCTGTCAACCCATATGTTGCTTGAGTGAACACTGATAGATACAGATTTTGTTACTGGGAGTGGTTCTAGAGAAACACAATTGTAAAGATGAAAATGTACTGATAGTCTGTGGTACTATTTAAAGTAAAAAGCAATGTAGATTCAATGTAATTCACCACTTGTCAGATGTAAGGTATTTTGTGACTCCATGTATAATACTTTTGAATAATTTTGGTAGTGTGGGAAATATAGATTATGGCTGGTTGCTTTTAATGCCTTTGGACAAACAAATGAAAGAAAATAATGACATCAAAACATGCATAGAAAATCTAAAGTCTTCTAAATGTGAGGACAAATTAATGAAGGAAAATAAGGAGCTCGAAGACTCAAATGCATAGCACCAGACACACATAAAATATCTAAGTTTCTAAGTGTGTCCTAAAAGAGAATCATCTCTCCTTTAGCTGCAGGGCTGAGATTGCCAAATCCCAAACACAGGTGCCCATAATTTGATTGAGTAAAATACCACATAGATTTAACACATAGCATCAAATTGTATCTCAAGTAAACTTGAGGGCCCTAATTGAAAAAGAATGCGTTCCTCTAAATTGAGATGGAAATGTTTGGGAAGTTCCTGATGAGGTGAACGATGTTAAACTCATACATTCTAACGAGATTATTTTGCCAGAACAAAAGATTTTCCTACCCACAGTGATAGAAGCATTTTCACCTCCATGCCCTGTGGTGCTGGCCTCTATGCCTGAGGAAACTAATTCTGTGTTGATCAAGCATAATGCTGTTACTCCTCAGGACCCAACTCACCATCCACTTTCACCTCTAGACCTATAACCAGGCTCAAATTCTAGAAAGCTCCTAGAGGTGAGGTTCACAGTGAGAGCCATGAGGAGTTCTGTTATACTCCCAAAGAACTTGAGTTTTCTAATTTCTTTTTAAGCATAAACCTGAATAGCAAGTGTGTGGATGAGTTTTAGTGGTATGGGATAATGATGGCAAAGACATACAATTGAATCAGGCAGAATTTGTTGATATGAACCCACTAAGTATAGATTCTGGATTTAATCTTGCAGTTCATGGAGCAAAAAAAGGTGTCAATTTATTATTTGAATAGTTGGAAGAAGTATAAATGAAAATACAATCCACTGTGAATGAGTTAGAGATGGCTGATATTCCTTGGTTTACTGTAGATGAAGTTATTTAAAGGCTCGGGGAAATGGGGATGCTAGAGTGAATTTTTTTTATGTTAGGCCTAATTCTTCACACTAGAATGATCCAAAAAATATATCCTTCGTTAACAAGCTGACAAATAGATTCATGAAGGAAGTGCCAGCATCCCTGAAGAGCCCTGTCGTTGCTTTTCTCTATATGCCAGACCTTACAGTGGAGACTGCAGCTACTCAATTTAGATAATTAAGGCCAATGAATTGAACTGTATCCTGGAGCAGCAGGGGTCAAGTGGCAGTGAACCACCAAAGACAAAGTGCACATGCTTGCCATGTTGGAGAGCAAAAACAGACCAATGATTTGAATGGTCTGACATGTGTAGACCTGTGATGTTGGTTTTTTAGTCACATTGATTCCAGAAATGAAATAGGAAATCTACAAAATTTTTGCTAGCTTTATATAATTGAAAAAATGTAAGGGCAAATGAACAAAAACCTACCTCAAACTGTGGTAACATAGAATCAAGGTTTCTCAACCAGTTTCCAGATATGAACATGTCTACAGACAGATCCCTGGAATGAAGGGGTGTCTGGGTTCCCTTGAAGAAAAGCCCTAGTGCACCACCACCAAAAATTTATATGGTTAATATTGTCCCCATCCTTCCCCTAAGTAACCTAAGGCATTTTACTGGGTAATTACATTAGGTGAAGAGAAAGGATTAGATATTTTGGACACTACTAGAAACTTGTTGTGAATTAATGCTGCTTTCAGTGAATCAAAAATGTGATCGTGGTCCTCCAGTAAGAGTAGGGGCCTAGGAAGGTCAAGTGATTGATGGGATTTTAGCAAAGGTCCAACTCATAGTGGGTCTAGTATGTTCTCAAATCTATCCAGTAGTTATTTGCCCAGTTTCAAAATGCATAGTTGGGATACATATATTTCATACTTGGGAAAATATTCATGTTGGTCCCCTGACATATAGTGTTAGGGCTATTATGATTGGAAAGGCCAAATGGAAGTTATTAAAGTTGCCTCTTGCAGGGAAATTTTTAAACCAGAAACAATACCATATTCCTGGAGAGACTTTAGAGATTAGTGCTACTATCCAGAACTTCAAGGATGCAGGGGTATTGACTTCCATTACATCACCATTTAATTCTGTTTTCTCCTGGTGCTGTCAGAAATATAGTGAATGGCCGAAAACAATATGTGATGCCATTCTGCCATGTTAACTGGACTTGGAGCCAACTGACTATGAAGTGAAACTTTTACAAACTGTAAGCAGAAATAAACGTTTCTTCCTTTAATATACGAATGTCAGATATTTTGAGTAGTTATTTTTTTTAATTTGAGCGAAGAAAAACAAAAACAAAAACTACAACAACAAAAAAATGACATATATAGTAAAAACAACAAGCAAAAGAGACAAGCAAACAACTAGAGTAAATACACAACATTGCAGGTTTACAAAACCAGAAGATAGAAGCTTGACAATGGTTGCAATATTGCGCATCGTTATCTTTAAAATGATTTCTTACATTAACAGATATAGACATGCAAGATTGATCTAATCATATGAGTATTAATTGTTCTTTCTCAATAACAAATACATTCAGCAGTGTTCTTTTTAGTTATCTTACATATACATATATACAGGTTTATATCTTTTCCTCTTCCCTTTTCTCTTTTCGCCTTGAGTAGTTATTATTAAAGTAACTAAAACTGACTTTGGTAACAGGAGTGAAGTCATTGCTGTGATGTTACAGGCCATCTGGTTCAGAAGCTTTTGAAGTTCACTTGTGGGAACAGTTTGAAGAGTTTTTGAGATGCTGGCTGAAGAGGCAACCCTGGAATGCTGTAGTCCAAACTAGATGGGAGATTCTTCTCAGAGCTCAGAAGACCAAAATGCTGTCAGAAATACATGCAGCCATGTCCAGTCTCAGGAGGTTTCATTTATCAAAAAGGGCTGCACTAACTGTTAGAACTCAGATCATGTATGTCATACTTTGGCAGAAAATTTGCCTAATTGTTACACTCATCCAGAGATTTTGTCTGAAACTGAGATTAAGGGTAGTAAACTAATTAAACTGGTGGAAGAAATTTTAAGGCAGTTGAATGTTGAGGTGGTAGCATGGCTACCATTTGAGACTTTTAGCCAGATCTATGTTGAAAATCAAGATAAAAAATGCCCTGCAGAACGATTCAAAATGTTTTAAGTTTGGCCAGAAAGGAAGTGACAATAAAATTTAAAGGCTTCAAAGAAGCAGAAGAGATCTTGTTTGATGATATTATGGCTTGTATCTAGATGTCCCCAGAAAGCCTCATGAAGTCATATATAAAGCTTTCCAGAGGTAGATGAATCTAGAATGCGTGATGTCAGAATTAAGGATGTGATGTTGTGACTGATTCATAGTGTGATGCTAGGGTTCAGTGTGCCCCACACCAGGTGTGAGTGCTACCAGTAACCCTAATGGTGGGTAACTTGGATAGAATATAGGGGACAGGATGTGGACTTCTGTTGTTGCTCTTTGCCACTTGTTGCTTGCTGCTTGCTTCTTCACTGCTGGCTGTGTTCTACCTAGTCTGCTTTGCCATGGACTGTTTCTGCTCTCTGATGCCCCTCTGCTGTGCCACCCTGTTTTGGAGCCAGTTGACTATGGACTGAAACCTTTATTAAATGTGAGCCTAAAAGAGACCTTTCCTCCTTTGACATTTTGTGTTGAATATTTTATCTCAATAATGAGAAAAGTAACTAAGACAGCTGAGAGAGAACAGGAAAATAGCAAAGATGGCCTAAGGACATCACAAGAACTAGCAGAATTCCACTTTTTGCACCCTCAAAAATCACAAAAGTGAATGACATTGCTTTGAGAAGAGAGCCCCACACCATTATTTTTTTCCAGAAAAGCAGTGGCCTAGGACATTTGTTTCCTGGAATTATGTTCATAGTGTTCAGCAGTCCAACACTCAACCCCTACAGTCAGAGAGCCTGCAATGTTCCAGCTGGCAGGAAAAATTGGCATCATCTGCATAGTGCTGGCTTTACAACATGCCAAATGCAAGAGTTGTGGGGTCAGGAAGGCTTTCATACAGAAGTCCTTAAGAGAGCAGTGTGTGAAGCTGTGAGTATGAAGCCAAAGTTTTAGTGGAGAGCCCAAAATTTGAAAATGCCAGGAACAGGGATTGCCTGAGAAAGCTGCAAGGAGTGAGCAGAACTGGCCCAGGCAAAAAGTCATAAGAACTGCAACCACAGACAGTGTTGTAGGGGTAGACCTACCCAAGCCTTTTGGAGTTCACATTTAGCCACAGATTGCCCCACATGCTATATGGAACTACGGGACTTAATATTTGCATTGCTGGATTTTAGATTTGATTTGATCACTTCTTCCTATCCCCATATTTGCAACTTCTGGAATGAGACTATTTATCTTGTGCCATTGTATACTGGAAGTGTTTAACTTTGTTTTCATTTGTACAGTGGCTTGCACCTAAGATTTATCTTAAATCTCAAAGGAGATTTGAGCAATGTGAAACTGTTAGAAATTTGACAATTCTTAGAGATGGACTAAATGCATTTTGCCTGAATGGATGCATATGACTCTTTCAAGGTCCTGGGGTGAAATGTTATGGATTGCATCTAAATGTCCCCCTAAAGCCTCATGTGCTGATAGGTGAGAATATTTAGAGCTACCTAGATCTAGGGCACATCATACTGGTATTAAGGTTGCGTAGTAGTAAATTAATACACTGATTGTAATTAACAGAGTTCTCAGTGTGGATAATGAAAGCCCCATCCTGAGTGTGTGTGGCATCAATCATTAGATTTATAGCCTATATGTACATAAAGGGAGAGTGAAGGCAGTCAGTGTGCTGCTGCTGCTGCTGCTGCTCCTGCCTGCTGTTTAATGCCTTCTGCCTGCTAGGTCAGAAATACTCTGTGATGCCCTTCTGCCATGACACCATGCCTTGGAGTCAGCAGACAATGGAGTGAAACCTCTACAAACTGTAAACTGAAATAAACCCTTCTTCCTTAAACTTGTGGGTGTAGAGTATTTTGTTTCACTGACAAAAAAAAATAACTTAAATGAGGAAAAGCATTCTTCATGTACATGTTTTATCTTGGCCTATTTACTGAGAAATTTGGAAAGCTTCTAGAATTTAATGTGCCCAGAACAAGAGATGGCTGAGTTAGAAGTCCAAGATGTTGTTCAGGCTGTTTTATCACTGGGGCAATATGATCCAGCAGATTCAATGGTACTTGAAGTACCAGTTGCAGGTAAGCATGGTGTTTGGAACCTCTGGCAGGTTCCCGTATGTGAATCACAATGGAGCCCTTTTGGATTGTTGAGCAAGTCTTTGCCATTTTCTGCAGACAATCTCCCTTGTTACTGGATCTTAGTGAAGACTCAATTTTAACTATGGCACACCAAATTACCATGCGACCCGAGTTGCCCATCATAAAATGAGTATTATCTTATCCACTAAGTCATAAGGTTGGATATGCAAAGCACCACTCCATCATAAAATAGAAGCAATATGTGTGATTAAATCATTGCAGGTACAGAGGGCACAAGTAAGTTACATGAGGAAGTTGCCCAAATGTTCATGGTTTTTTCTATTGCTCAATTGCCTCCTATCTCACAGCATGCAAATATGGTTTCATAAAATGTATCATATGATCAGCTGACAGAAGAAGAGAAGGCAAGGGCCTGATTTATGTATGAATCTGCACATTATGTGGGCATATCTGCAAGTGGACAGCTGTAACTCCTTTCCAGGATATCCATGAAGGTCAATGGTGAAGGGAAATCTTCACAGTGGGCAAAAGTTTCGGCAGTGCATCTGGTAGCACATTTTATCTGGAAGAAAAAATGCCAGATGTGTGACTGTATACTGAGAGGGCTAATGTCCACTTCTGTGGTCAGTAATGTGGAAGGAATGTGACTATAAAATAGTGACAAAAATATTTGTGGAAAAGGGATGTCGATACACAGGTTCATATGAGAAAGCATGTAAAGATATTTGTGTCCTATGGAAACACTCATCAAGCAATGACCTCATCAGGAGACTTTAATAATCAAATGGATAATGTGACCTATTCAGTAGATAGCCATCACCTCTTTATTCAACCATGCTTGTTATTGTCTAATAGGTTCATGAACCAAGTCTCTGTGACACTGTGACAGCTGATACAGAAATTAAGTATGAGCTCAAAAGCATGGATTTCCACTCACTAAGTCTTATCTGCCTACATCCACTTCTGAATGTCTGATACAGTGTTAGAGATGAACACAGTCCTTGATGTGGCACTATTCTCCAGGGTTATCAGCCTGTAACCTTCTGTCAGATTGATTATATTGCACCACTTCCATCATAGAAAAGGCAGAGATTTTTCCTTACTGTCATAGACTCTTTTTCTGGTTGTAGACTTGCCTTCTATCCCTATAGGCAATGCTTCTGCCAAAACTACCATCCTTATACGCCATGATGATATACAGCACAGCATGGTCTCTGACTAAAAAACAAAATTTACAGTCAAAGAAGTGAGTTGATGGGCTTATTCTCATTGAATTCACTGGTCTTACCATGTTCCTTACTATCTAGTAGCCATTGGATTGACACAAATGTGGAATTGATTTTTTCAAAATTCAGTAATAGCACCAGCTAGGTGGCAATAGTTTACAGGGCTGAGGCAAGGATCTTCAAAAGGCTGACTTGAATCAGTGTCCACTATGTGGTACCGTGTTTCTTACAGCCAGGATTCAGGGCTCCAAGAATGATGACATTGAAGTGGGTATGGTACCACTCACTACCACCCTTAGTGATCCAAAATCAAAATTTTTGCTTCCTGTTCCCACAACCTTATGCTCTGTGGCCTGGATGACTTAGTTCTAGAAAGAAAGGGCTGTACCAGGAATAACAATGACTCCATTGTACTGAAAGCTAAGACTTCTCCCTGGATATTTTGAACTCCTTGTGACATTGAGTAGGCAATTTTATTTACTTATAAAATATATTTATTTATTATTTATTTATTTATGAGAAAAAAGACTCAGAAAAGAAAAACAAAAAGCAAAAGAGACAAACAAACAACAACAACTAATCCAATACAATAACAGTATAGGTCTACAAAACAAGATGATAGGAATTTGACAATGGTTGTAACACTGCATACTGTTACCTTCAAAAGAATTGCTTAGATTAAAAGTTATAGACATGTAAAATCGACCTAATCATATGACTATTAATTGTTCTTTTCCAATACCTAATACAATTAATAGTATAGTCATTTTAGCTATTTATGTATACATATATATATATATATACACACACAAATTTATGTCTTTTTCTTTTCCTTTCCTTCATTCCTCCTTTCCCCTTTCCCAATTACTTCTGCTTTTTGAGCAGTTTCTTACCCTTACACAGTATTTATTGTAGATTTTGGATCGTATATGCTTTTTCAGTTTCTTACACTAGGGAGACAATATGGCCTTTACACATGTGAGTTTGATTTATTTCACTTAAGAATATGGTCTCAAGTTGCATTCATTTACTTATAAAAGTCTCAATACAATATTTCTTTATAGCTGATTAGTACTCCATTGTATAAAAATACTTCATCTTTTTTATACATTTCTTGATTGATGGACATTTGGGTTGTTCCCAAGATTTGGATATTACAAATTGTGTTGCTATAAACATGGGTACACATATGTGGTATGATGTTTTCAATTCTTCTGGGAAAATGCCCAGAAGTGGGATAACTGGTTCAAATAGATTTTCTAATCCTAGCTTCAATAGGAATCTCCACACTGATTTCTACACTGGATGCACCAGCCTACACTCCCACCAACAGCGGGGAAGAGTTGCTTTTTCCCCACAGCCCCGGTAGCATTTGTTATTGGTTGATTTCTTGAACTTGGCCGTTCTTTCTGGGGTGAGATGGTATCTCAGTATTGCTTTACTTTTCATTTCTTGAATCACCATCAATGTTGAACATTTTTTCATGTATTTATTTACCATTTGTATTTGTTCATCTGAGAAGTGTGTATTCATCTAAGATGCCCAATTTTGGATTGGGTCCTTGAATTTTGGAGGCCTGATTTTTTTAAAAAATTCATTATGTGTTTTAGATAGAAGTCTTTTGTGTGAGGGACAGTTGACTAAGATATTTTCCCAATTCATGGATTTTCTTTTCACTCTGTTGGAGATTTTCTTTGACATGCAAAGCTTTTTAATAAGATGAGATCCCAGGTGTTGATTCAGGGAAGTATTTCCCATGCAGTTTGATTATTTTTCATGAACTTTCTGCCTACTGCTATGTCATCAAGATTTTTGCCTACTTTGTCTTCCAGCAGATTTAGTGACTCTTTAATCTTTAGATCTTGGATCTATTTTGACTTCAGTTTAGTGCATGGTGATAGACAGGGATCTTGTGTTAGTTTTCAGTATATGGAAAGCCAGTTTTTCCAGCACCACTTATTAAAGAGTCTATCTTCTCCCAGTGTACATTTTTGGCCCCTGTATCAAAGATGAGGTGGCTCAGTGTGTTTGTAGTTGTGGCTACATCTTCTAATCTATTCCATTGATCTTCAGGTCTGCTTTTATTCAAGTACCATGCTGATTTCATCACAGTAGCTTTGTAATATAATTTGAAGTCAGGGATTGTGATGCCTCCTGCCTTACATGTGCTGCCCAGAATTGCCTTTGTTTTCTAGCTCTTTTCTGGTTCAAGATGAATTTTAGGGATGATTTCCTTAGCTCTTTGAGGTATGCAAGTGGTATTTTGATTGGAATTGCATTAAATCTGTATGACAATTTTGGGAGAATGGCCATTTTCACAATGTTTGTTCTTCCTATCCACGAACAGGGAATATCTTTCCATTTTCTGAAATCCTTGTTGATTTCCTTTCTCAGAGTAATATAATTTTCGCTGTATAGATCATTTACTTCGTTAGAATAATTCCTAAGTATTTCATTTTTTTGGATGCTATAGTGAAGTGTGTGAGGTTTCCCTTATTTCTCTCTCAGTGAGTTTGCTGTTTGTGCAGAAGAATGCTATTGATTTTTGAGTGCTGACCTTGTACCCAGCTACACTACTGAATTTGGTTATTACATTTATAAACTTTTCAATGGATTTTTGGGAGTCTTCTATGTAGAGTATCATATCATCTGCAAATAATGATAATTTCACTTCTTCCTTTCCTATCCTTATTCCTTTTTTTCTCTCTCTTGTCTAATTGCTCTGGTTAATGTTTCTAGAACTATATTGAATAGGAGTGGTGATAATGGACATCCTTGTCTTGTTCCTGATTTTAGATTCAAAGATTTCAACTTTTGTCCATTTAGTAAGATGTTGGCTGCTGGTTTATGATATATGGCTTTTAGCGGGTTGAGGTAGAGACCATCTATTCCGATTTTCTGTAGGGTTTTTATCATAAATGGATGTTGGATTTTGTCCAATATTTTTGTGCCTCTGTTGCGATGATCATGTGATTCTTGTCCTTGGCTCTCTTGAAATGATGTTTTACATCTATTGATTTGCCTATGTTGAACCATCCCTGCATTCCTGGGATGAATCCCACTTGATCATGGTGTTTAATCTTCCAGATGACTTTTTGCATTGTATTTGCCAGTATTTTATTGAGGATTTTTGCATCTATGTTCATTAGGGAGATTGATCTGTAATTTCTTTTTTGTTGGGTCTTTCTCTGGTTTTGGTATTAGTGTGATACTTGCTTCAAGGAATAATTTAGGGGGACTTGCTTCCCTTTCAATTTCATTGAAGAATTTGAGGCGTGTTGGCATTAAGTTTTGCCTAAATTTCTTGTAGAATTCAGCAGTGAATCCATAAAGACCTGGGCTTTTTTGTTGTTGTTGGTAAGGTTGTAATTATATTTTCAATTTCATTAACTGAAATTGGGTTATTCAACAGTTTTACATCTTCTTGATTCAGCTTTGGTAAGTCATATGTTTCTAGGAATCAGTCCATTTCTTTTGTGTTATCGAACCTATGGGAGTAAAGTTTTTCAAAGTAGGTATTGATGATCTTCTGTATTTCCACAGGGTCTGTAGTGATTTCACTCTTCTCATTTCTTATTGCATGTATTTCAATTTTTTCTTTCCTCTTTTGGTAACGCTAGCTAGGGGTTTTTAAATTTTATTTATTCTTTCAGAGAACCAACTCTTTTATTCATTAATTTTTGTATTGTTTTCTTAGTTTCAATTGCATTAATTTCTGCTCTGTTCTTTATAATTTTCTCCCTTCTTTGGACTTAGGGCTTGACTTGCTCTTCTGTTTCTAGAAGTTTGTGGTTCATCATTATATTGATTATTTTTACTGATACCATTTTTCTGATGTGGGAGTTTAGTGTTCTCGATTTCCCTCTGAGGACTGCTTTCATTGCATCTCACATGTTCTGGTAATTTGTATTTGCATTTTCATTCATTTGTACATATCGTTTACTTTCTTCTTTAATTTCTTCTGTGACCCCCATTGGCTGTTTAGGAGAGTATTATTTAATTTCTATGTGTTTATGGGGTTCTTGTGGGGTTTGTCATTGATTTTATTGCACTATGTTCAAATAAAGTGTGTGAAATTACTTCAATACCTTTGCATTTCCTCAAGCATATTCTGTGGGCTAATATATGATCTATTTTAGAGAATGACTGATATGCAGCTGAAAAGATTGTGTATTGTGATGTTGTTGGGTGGAACCCTCGGTACACATCTACTAGGTCCATTTGTTCACAAGCTCCATTCAGTTCTGTTATTTTTTGCTGACTGGTTGATCTTTTTTGTGACAACAAGGTGTTAAGGTTCCCCATTATAACTGTATTATTGTTCATTTGAGTTTTCATGTCTATTAATATTTGTCTGTCATAGTTGGGTGCTCCCATATTTGTTGCATATACATTTATGATAATAATCTCTTCCTCTTTGAGTTTTCCCCTAAGAAGTATGTAGTGACTTTCTTTACTTCTTTTGATCATTCTTGGTTTAAATTTCACCTTGTCTGCAAACAGAATAACTACCCCTGCTTTTTTCTGGGTTCCTGTTACATGGAGTATGGTTTTCCATCCTTTAATTTTTAGTCTGTGAATTTCCTTTTGAGTTAAATGTGTTTCTTGTACATAGCATATTGTTGGGTTTTGTCTCTTAACCCACTCTGCCAATCTATTTCTTTTTGTTGGTGAGTTGAGACCATTTACACTGATTGATATAACTGATATGTACTGACTTATGACTGTCATGTTATCTTTCTGTTGTTGGTTTTCTACTTTTTCTACTTAATTGTTTGCCCTGCTTAGAGATTTTCTTTTCCTGCTGCTCTTTGGATTGTAGTTTTCTTTGTCTCTTTCTGGAGTGTCTTTCAGTACTGTTTGTAGTGTTGCTCTGGTGGCCATGAATTTCTCAGTTTGTTCTTTGCTGTGTACATATCATATTTCCTCCATAAATTTTTAAAGACAGTTTTGCAGGATACCTCAATCTGGGTTGAAAGTTGTTTTCTTTCAGGATTTGAAATACTTCACTCCATGCTCTTCTTGAGTTGAAAGTTTGTGTTGAGAAGTCTACTGTGATTCTGATAGGCTTTCCTTCATAGGTGATCTGTTTCTTTCCTCTGACAGCTTTTAGTATTCTATTCTTCTGATGAATTTCTTATATCCTAATTATATGTCTGGGTAAAGATTTATTTTGATTATGATTAATTGGGTTTCTGCAAGCCTTTCTTATGTGTATATCAGATTCTCTTCCCATGTTTGGAAAATTTTCTGCAAATTGTCTTCACAGGTCATTTGTGTTGATCTCTGCTTTTTTGTTGACAGCTACCAATCTTATATTGTTTCTTTTTGCATCATCTTGCAGTTGTTAAATTGTTGTTTCCTGGTTCCTGTTTATTTTTAAGAGATCTCTTATTTTTTATTATAAGCTTCCATGCTGTCTTCAAGGTCTGAGAGTCTCTTTTCAGTTTAATTCTAGCATTTTTGCCAGCTTTCAATGGCATTTTTAATTTCTTGCATATTTCTTTGAATCTGTTTCATACGTTCTAATTCTGTCTTTTATTATTCATTCAAAGTTTCCATCATTTTCTTATGTTCCTCTATTTTTTATCTAGATCTTCTTTAGATATACACAGCATTTCTTTCATGATGCTTGTCCTTTATATTTTACCTGAGAGATTATTTCTGATCTGATTTCCTCTATAGCTTCATGGAGTTGTTTCTTTACATCAGTTGCTATCATTTCAGAAAGTTCAGTTCTGTGATTTCCAGTGTTTTTCATTTCAGTGTCTCTTGGGTTTTTTCTCAGTGGGCTGGAGGATTGAGACTGCATCTTGCTCTTTCGTTTTGTCATTTTCCTCTGGGACCTTTCTGACTGGCCAGGCTGCCTCCTGGTGGATTCCACTAAAGCACTACACTCAGTAGAGCTTCAATTCTCCATTATATGTGTGGCTAGCCAGGGTGCACCCCTGAACTACAGCCCTGGAGCCTTATGCTTTGTGACCTGTGAGGCTCGCCATGTGTTCCATTGATGTACTGTGTTGGGTTGCTCTGGGACACTAGGCTGGGCAGAGCTTGGATCCTCCCGGTAGCTAGCAGGGGCACACCCCTGATGTGTGTCACCAGGGCTTAGAACCTGTCTGAGTGGGGTTCAGAACCTCCACAACTGAGGTGGCTAGCAGAGATGCACCCCCTGTGTGTGTCACCTTGGCCAAGCTCCTGGCAGGGTGCAGTTCAGAACCTCCAGTTCCTTGGTGTATAAGCAGAATGTGCCCCTGGACTGTGGCACCACCGGCATCTTGCATCTGACTGAGAGGAGTTCAGAGCCTCTGGAGTGCAGGGCTAGCTAGAGTGTGCCCTTGGCATATAGTGCCATGGCAATTTTAAAAGGAAATTACAGTGTTGCCTGAGATGATTGACCTTGACTATCAAAGCAGATTTGGACTATTACTACACAATGAAAAAGAGGAAGAATATACTTTGAGTACAGGAGATTGCTTAGGGTGCTTTCTAGTATTACTATGCTCCATTATAAAGGTAAATGAGAAACTACAACAACCCAAGCCAGGCAGGAAAACAAATGGTTCAGAACCCTCAGGAATGAATGTATGGGCCACCCTAACAGGGAAAGTATCAAGATCTCCTGAGGTGCTTGTTGAGTGTCAAGGAAATACAGAATGGGTAGCCTGAGAAGGTAGTTATAAATACAAGTTATGATCATACAACCAGTTACAAAAATGAAGGTTGTAATTACAATTGTTATCTCATAATGTTAATATGCTTTATTTGCAACAAAATGTTGATAAAGTTGAAATTGTTTTTTAAGCATTGCTAAGCCTATATTACAATATTTAAATTATGAAAAGTTAGGAGTAAGCATTATTGAAATAAAAAAGTGCCTTCTATTGTATAAAGAGAAATAGTGAATTTCAATTTGTATACAGGATAGTGTTACAATGTTAGGTGTAATTATGAACTTGTCTTTGTATCACTAGTCTATATACATTTCATAGAAATATGTCTGGTTTTCATGTTGGAAAAGAATGGATGCTGAAAGTTAACTTTTGTATCAAGTTGAGGTAGAAATGCCCATCTGATTAACGTAGATCTTTGTGTGACTCAATGGATTTACTAAAGATGGAAGACTCATCATGAATGTGAATGGCACCTACTAATAGGTTTGCAACCTAAATGGAATGAAAAGGGGTAAAATGAAGTCTTGCTTCTGTTTCTTCAGAAGAGCTTCAGTCTTTGCCTTTTTCTTGTGACTCCATGTTGAAGAACAGGGGCAGGTTATGGCAAGATATGAGCTCCAAAGCACTTAGGCTGCCCCAACACTATAATCCTGCTTATTTCAGTTCTCTTGTCCTCTATCAGGGTGGCTTTGCTCATTACTTCTGGCTTTTTTCAGCAGGAGTTCCTGGTAAAGAATTTTCGGATTCTCAACTGCAATTTTGGTTTCACTTTTATAGCTTCATTACTTCCTTCTCAAGGGAACACTGCTTGACCTGCTAAACCTTAATCTGAAATCTGGATACAAAATACATGACTTCTTTTTAATGTTAATTTGTCATTTGCAAATCTCTTCTCGCCCCAACATTACAGGAGCTTCCTTCCAAATCACCTGTATTTTTTTCATTGGGCTGAAAACAGTAGCCATGTTATAGCCTCAACATTGAGCTCCTTTGAAATTTTCTTTGCCAGATTGATTATTTCATGACATTAATTATAGTTCCCTGCAAAATCTCAGGATGTAGACAAATGAAGACAAGTTTTCTTCTTTCATGTTATGCACATGGGCTCTAGTCCATCTGCCAATGAATTCCTTGATCCCAAATTCTAACTATTGAGCCTAGTCTTTACAGGTTGCATTTTTGTGAGCATTCTGATCTTTTTAGAGTTCCAACAAGAATCTCCCATTACCATTGTCATGTAGCATTCTAGGCCTTCCCTAGTTGGCATCTCCAAACTTTCCAAACTCTCTGTGAACCGATACAAACCATTTCTGGATCACATGGTCAAGTATAGTCACAGGGGCAACTATGCTTCTCTGCTAACAAAATGTGTCTGAGCCACATTACAAGCACTGGGACAAAATATCAGTTACAAACTTTAAAATTAGAGAGACTTATTTCAGTTCATGGTTTTTGTCCATGGTTATCAGGTCCCAAATCAAAAATAAAATGGCACAGAGGCATGACAGGGAAAATGATGCTCCCATGGCAGTCTGAAGGCATAAAATTAACTGAAATTCTGAGGTCAAGTATAAATCTTTTCATGTCATGGCTCCACCTCCAAATAGGCCACACCTCTCAAAAGGAAATATATCTGCTGAACTCATCAATAGATAAAATTGCTAATCAGTATATCCTCCATGATCCAATAACCTCCACATCCATAAAAATTAATGGGAACATTCTAGATCTCATCCATATCAAGAAAATAAGTAACAAAAGAGGTAAATAAGACATAAAATGAACAAGTAGCAACATATACTTATACAATATTATTCATAATTCTAATCATGCTGCATCATAATAGGTTATCTACTTTTTCATCTACTCATCCTTTCTCAAACCTCCCAATACTGAGAATGTGTCCTTTATTAACTATAACATTGTCTACCACAAGGCCTGGATCATAGTAAATAATTAAAGAATGTATTGTGGAATAAATAAATGACAGGAGAAATTTTGAGTGTTGAAAAGAAGAAGAGGAAAGGCACACAGATTGGGAATTAGACAATAGGGAGTAGCAATTATTCAGGTGAACTGAATAGTGAGTAGTCCTCATTTATTTAAAAGAGAAAATTAAATTTAGATGTTGTCTGAAAGAGTTGCATTTATGGGATTGATTTGCCTACAGGGATACAGATGAAACTTTTGGTTTCCAATATTTTAAATATAAATAAATGCAACAGCAGCAGTTGTTGAAAATTGTAATAGATGTCTGAAATATTTTCCATTCAACAGTATTTTTTGAGTGCTTCTCTGTGCCAGATGCAGGACTAGATTTTGAAGATAATACGGAAGTGGTTTTCACTTACATTTTACTGGGAACAACAGAAAAAACACACAGATCTATCTTCACATGACTTGTCCAGGTGAAAAATAAGCCTTGCTAAAATAGTATTTATTTAACTATCCCTTCTTAGCACCTTTTCTTTTTCTTGCAGCATGATTATTTTAAATACCTTTGAGGCTTACCTTCCTCAAAAGTGCTACAACTTATCTTTTATTCTAGTCTTCAATATTTTACTTTTTTCTGAGTGTGTGACATGAGAATTTTAAAAAACACTGAACATATAAATAAATAAATGTAGGCTAACTACATTAACGAACACAGTGTTTTAAAATTTACTAAGGGCATTAACACTGCATTACAATTTTCTTTGCAACATTAATGACTTGTAAATAGTAGCAGCTCAATAACTACTTATTCTAGATTTGAGAACTTTAAAAACTTTTTAAAAATTGAATCATGTATATTTAAATTTTTTATTAGTACATGTTTGCAGTATGTGCTGATTTCATTCATTGTTGGGAATTGATACATGTACGTAACGCATTTCAATTTTTCACATTCTCTTTCCTCTCCATTGTTCATTTTTTCAAGATCAGATTCATTTATTTTTCTTATAAGTATTTATAAAAATCATTATCATACATACAGACTAATTGGGTAGCATACATATTTAAAAATAGGAGAATTTTACTTACCTAAAGCAGGGCAACTATTATAAGGGGGAAACACAAGACAGCCATTAGTAGGAAGTAGCAATTACTCAGGTGAAGTGCATAATGAATATTCCTCATGGCATTTATTTAAAAGAGGAAATTAAAGCTAGATGCTGTCTAAATGGATTGAGGTCGTTGGATTGATTTGCATAAAGGGGAGTAGTTTAAGATTTTATCAATTCATCTGTTGAGAGACATATAGACTGCTTCAAAGCTTTATCTATTAAGAATTATGTTGCTATAAACATGAGTATGCATACATCACTGTGATATGATGCCTTTAACGATTTTGGGATAATAGCTAGAAGAGGAATATTGGGGTAAATGGATTTTCTTTTAGTCTTTGAGGAATCTCCATACTGATTTTCTTTGTTTTTTTTTTTTTTTTTTTTTTTTTTTTTTTTTTTTTTTTTTGCAGCACCGGGGATTGAACTCGCAACCTCTCGCCTGTCAGACAGATGCTTAAGTCACTGAGCCAAACTCCCAGCCCTGGTTTTTTGAGGCAGGGTCGCACTGTGTAGCTCAGGCTGGCCTTGCGCTCACATTGTAGCCCAAGCTGGCCTCGAACTCACAGCACTTCTCCTACTTCAGCCTCCCGAGTGCTGGGATGAAAGGCGTGCGCCACCACGCCCCACTCCATATTGATTTTCACAGTGGTTGCACCAGTTTACATTTCTACCAACAATGAAGAAAGTTTCCAAATCATTTCCAGCATTGTTATTGGTTAATTACTTGATGATTACCATTTATCTGGAATGAGCTGGAATTTGAGTGTTGTTTTAGTTTACACTCTGAGTATGCAGCAATGTTGAACATTTTTTCATTATGTATTGGGCATTTGTATTTCTTTATCTGAGAAATATCTGTACATTTCAGATGCCCAATTTTGATTGTATCTTAATATTGAGGGAGTCAAATTTTCTTGAGTTATTCATGTATAGTAGGTATCATTCTTTTGTCTGAGGTAAAGCTGGCAAATTTTTCAAATTATATATGGTATCTCCTCGTTATGGTGATTTTTTTTTTTGCCATGTTGAAACTTCTCAATTTGATGAGAGCTTATTTGTTGATTCTTCATATTATTTCTTTTCTCAGCCAGAATTCTGTACAGAAAGTCTTTGCCTACATCTGTGTCTTCAAGTGTTTTACCTGTTTTGTCTTACACAAGGCTGGGTGTTTCTCAGGTTTAGATTATTGATCCATTTTGGTTTTAATTTAGTGCATGGTATGAGATATGGGTCATAGTTTAATATTCAAAAGGTAGATAGCCAGTTTCCCAGCACAATTTTTAAAGTGTTTATCATTCCTCCAGCAAAAGTATTTGGACAATTTGTCAAAGATAAGGTAGTTGTACCTAAAGTTGTTTCTATCTCCTCTTTTATGATCCACCGACACAAGGACATGTTTTTGCCAATTTCATGCTGGGTTTTTTGTTTCGTTTTTTTCTCATGAGCCCGCTACAGATCATCAGTTTTGAAGTGTAATTTGAAGTCTGGAATCCTGATGCCCCTGACTTGCCCTTGATACTCAGAATTGCATTTCCTAGGCCCAGGTTTGGTGGCACACAGTTGTAATCCTAGCACTTGGGGGGCTGATTCAGAAAGATTGCCTTGAGTTTGAGGCCAGTCAGGGCTACATAGTGAGTTCAAGGTTAGTCTGAACCACATAGTGGGATCCTGTCTAAGAAAATACATTTTTTGGACCATGGATTTAGCTCAGCAGCACAATTGCCTACGTGGCAAGTGTGAGGTTGTGAGTTCGATCCCTGGCACCCTTCCAAAAAATACATTTGTTATTCTAGGTTTCTTCTGGTTCCATATCAATTTTAGGATTTGTTTCTATAATTCTATAGGGAATACTATTTCTTTTTAAAATTGAGATTATACTGAATCTGTACAACATTTTTGGAAGTATGACCATTTTAACTATCTTGGTTCTGCCAATCCAGAGACAGGATATCTTTCCGTTATCTGATATCCATTTTGATCTTCTTTTCCAAAGTACTATGTATTACATTGTAGACTTCTTTCCCTTCCTTGGTTGGGTTAATTGCTAAGTATTTCATATTCTTGATGTTACTGTGCAAGGAAATGTCTCACTGATTTCTCTCTCATTGAGTTTGTTAGTGCTGTACAGAATTCAATTAACTTTTTAGAGTGGTCTTCATATCCTGCTACAGTACTGAATTTGGTTATAAATTATAGTAATATTTTTGTGGATTTTTGGGCATCTTCTATTTAGAGGATCATGTTATTTACAAATATTGATAGTTTGACTTCTTTTTTTTCCTATCCATATTCTATTTGTTTCTTTCTCTTGTCTCACAGCTCTAGCTGCTGTTTTGAGAACTCTATTGAACAGGAATGGTGATAGTGGATATCTTTATCTTTTTCCTGACTTTGGAGGGAAACCTTTCAGCGTTTTTCTTCTTAGTACCATTTTGACCATTTGTTTGACATAAATGGCTTCTTTTGGATGGAAATAAAAACATTCTATTTCTACTTTCTTTAGTTTTTTTTTTTAAATCAAGAATGCAAGTTGGATTTTTTAAAAAGATAATTCTTCTGTATCTGTTGAGATGACTGTGTGGCTATTCTCTTTGCTTTTGTTTATGTGGGCTACTACATTTACTAATTTGTATGCATTGAACCATCCTTGCATTCCTGAAATGAGTACTATTTGTTCATGATATATAAACATTTTGATAGCACTTTTCTAGTTTATGTATCAGGGTAAGGCTTCCTTTCAGGAACAACTTTGGAAGTATTGATTCCCTTTCAATTTTATTAATGATTATGAACAACATTGGCATTATGTATTATCTAAAGTTATTTTAGAACATGGCAGTGAATCTATTGTGATCTGAGCTTCTCTTAGTTGGCAGTTTTTATTATTTCTTAAATTACATTGACTAATATTGGATTATTCAGGACTTTTATATCTTCTTCATTCAGATTTTGTAGTTTGTACAAATCTGTGAAATTATCTATTTCTTCTGAAATTTCCATTTTATCACAGTACAGTTTCTCAAAGCAGCTAGCTATAATCTAGATTTTACAGAGTTCATTTTGATTTAACCTTCATTTCCATTTGCACGCATTTGGGTCTTTTTCTTCCTTAGTTTGGTAAGATTGTATAAGAATTGGTTTATTGTGTTTAATATTTTAAAAAACCATCTCTTTTTTCTTCTAATGATTCTTTGTATTTTTTAAGTCTCAATGCCATAAATTTCTTATTGATCTTTATAGTTTCCTTCTTCATATTAGATGTGGGTTTGGAATATTCTTGTTTTGCAAGCACCTTGAGATGCATTATTTGAACTCATTTCATTACTTTAGCAGCACATACACTAAAACTGGAATGATATTTGAGCTCATTTTGTTTTCTCATGTGGGAATTCACCATTATAAACTTCCTTCTTAGGACAGTTTTTGTTTGATCCATAGGTTCCATTACATTGCACTGGCAGTTTCTAAAAGTTATCTAATTTATATAATTTCATTTATGGCCCATTGATTATTCAAGACTGTATCATTTAATTTCCCTGTGTTCGTATCATGGATTGATCAGGCCCTCAACCTCTCAAATGAGTGAATGGCAAACGCTTAAATGAAAGAGACAAGTGTTATGATTTTAGGGCTCCAAGAGGACCAAAAATCTCTAGCAAAATTCAAGATACTCTGGGGACTGAGTCTAAGAACTTCTCTGCGAATCCCATATTTATTTTGTTTTCAAACAAGTGAAGGCCTCAAAGTGGAAAATGTAGGAAACTGAGAAGGACCTTCAGAGTCAGCTCAAGGGCTTCTCCAAGTAATAAATTATGTCAATTTAGGAGAACTATAACATTTCCAGGTTGATCTTCACCAGAGAAATTAGATGCCTCCAGCTACAGTCTTTGTCTAGCTAACTGGATTGAGAATCAGGGGACCTCAGCTGTGGCCTTGTCTTGTCCTTTGAGACATTGTGGCATCACAGACCACTAGAGGCTTTAGCCAGGACCAATGTTCTATAGTGGTTTACTTACTGTTAATCCAGTGCCCATCTCCAGACAAAGGGCCTAGGTCTTGGACAGTCTCAAAATTAAACATAGAAAGCCAATTGATTAATTTTAAAAACTGCTCAGAGCCACTTCATAGTCATCTCAATCATGTTTGCATAGTTTCTATGCTGTCTTTTTTCCACTGACTTGTAGTTTCTTCAAACTATGTTCTGATAATATGTATCAGACAAATTTAATTATTTTTCATTTGCTTAAGCAGCTTTATTAGCTAGTATGTTGTTTACTTTGGAGAAAGTCTCATGGGTTGCTTTGAAGAAAGTATTTTTTGGTTGTTGGATGGAACACTCTATAGATATCTATTAATTCCGTTTTTTCAAAGGTTGGTTCAACTTTAATATTTTATCGTTGATGTTTTGTCTAGTGAATCTATTCATTTGTAACAGTGGCATATTGAGGTTCCCCGTTACAATTGCATTCATGTTTATCAGATTTTTCATGCCCATGAAGTTGGATGTGCCAGTATTTGGAGCATACATGTTTATATTTATTGACTCATCCTTTTGAACTGTTCCCCTAACTAATATGTAGTGATTTCCTGGTCTCTCCTGATATGTCTTGGCTTGAAGTCCACTTTGGATTTAGCATATTAGGTAAGTATCTCTGCTTTTTTCCATGTTTCTGCTGTGTAAATTACTTTTGTTCATTCTTTTATTTTTATTCTGTGAGTTTCTTCTTGAAGCAATTGTGTTTCCTGTACATATAGTTATTTTATTCTTGATTAACTTTGCCAAGCTGTGCCTTTTGATTGCAGAATTGAGATCATTCACATTGAGAGTTTTTAGAGATAGATACAGACTTATTCCTGTCATTACATTATTTTCTTCTTGATGATTTCCTTTTTGCCTGTTGTTTAGCTGCTTACCACTCCAGGTGCTTTTTTAAAAGTCCTATTTGTCTCATGGCCTTTTTGGCATAATTGTCCCATTCTAGGATAGTCTTAAGAATTTTTTGTAAGATTGGTTCCATGGTCATATAATTTCTTGAGGTGTAGCTTGCCATGGAAATGCCATATATTTCCATTAATTGCAAAAGAATGTCATGCAGAATATGTAAGCTTGGTTAGAAATTGCTGTTTTAGGTTTTGAAACACTTTACTCCAAGCCTTTTTTACCTTTTTTGCCTATTGAAGTCTGTTATATTTCAAATTAATTTACATTTATCTGTAACTCTTCACCTTTCTGTAAAAACCTTTAACACTTCTACATGTCATGGAATTCTAGCACTTTGAGCATAATGGGGAATGAGAGGTTTTATTTTGATCATGGCTATTTGGGGTACTATATGACTTACTCATCTGTATGTTTGTTTCTTTTCATATATGTGGGAACTTTTCTGCCACTATTTTTGTGAACAGGACTTCTTTGTCATCTATGTTGCTTTCTAATTTTTCACCTATTCCAATTATACTTAGATTAGTCTTCTGTGCACCATCTAGCACTTGTTGGATCCAATTTTCACACTCATGTTGTTTTTAAGGTGTCTTTGAGTAGTTAGGCTTTGAAGGTATCATTTTCTTCTGGTTCTTAAACTCTTTTCTCACACGGAATTGTTCTATTACAGTTATGTTCAGTATTATCTCTAATCTCTTTTATTTCTAATTAAAAACTTTTCATGGGCTCTAATGATTTGAAAAATAAGTCATTAAAGTTTTGTGTCATTTTGTTAGCTTATATAACTTTTTGCTGTATTCTGAAAGCTTCTTATTTTCAGTTATTATCTCTATATCTCTTTAGCTTTACCTTTTCTAATACCACTAAGTATAACTGTGACTGTTAGGTAACATTCTCTGCTACTACTTTGATTAATTTGTGTTTATATCTTTCTTCATTTAAGAGAAAAAAGGCACATATAAGAAAAATAAAAAGGAAAAGAGGCAAAAAAAACAACAGCAAATCCACAACAGTGACAACATATGTTTACAAAAGATGATAAGAATTGACAATGGTTGCAATATTGTGTATCATTACCTTCAAAATGGTTGATTACATTACTAGAAATAGATATGCAAAATTGATCTAATCATATGAGTAATAACTGATCTTTCTCAATAAATAATGCATTCAGCAGTATAGATATTTTAGTTATCTAACATATACATACATACACATTTATGACTTTTTCCTTTTCCCTTCCTACTTTCCACCTTTTCCCTTTCCCAATTACTTTTGTTCTTTGAGCAGTTTCTTACACTTACACAGTATTTATTGTACATTTTGGATCATATATACTGTTTCAGGTACTTACATTAGGGAGATAATACGGTATTTACATCTGTGGGTTTGACTTATCACATTTGCTAGTATGATCTCAAGTCCTGTCCATTTACTTATAAAAGTCGCAATGCAACCTTTCTTGATAGCTGAGTAGTACTCCATTGTATAAAAATATCACATCTTTTTTATCCATTCTTTGATTGATGGGCACTTGGGTTGTTTCCAAGATCTGGCTATTACAAATTGGGTTGCTATAAACATGGGTGCACAAACATCACTGTGGGATGATGTTTTCAACTCTTCTGGGAAAATGCCCAGAAGTGGCATAGCTGGGTTGAATGGGATCTCTAATCCTAGCTTCTTGAGGAATCTCCACACTGACTTCCACAGTGGTTGCACCAGTCTACACTCCCACCAACAGTGGAGAAGAGTTCCTTTTTCCCTACAGTCCCTCCAGCATTTGTTGTTGCTGATTTTTTTTATCTTGGCCATTCTTTCTGGAGTGCGATGGAATCTCAGTGTTGTTTTGAATTGCATTTCCGGAATGACCATTGATGTTGAACATTTTTTCATAGGTTTATTTGCCATTTGTATTTCTTTCTCTGAGAAGTGTGTATGCATCTCAGATGCACGTTTTTGGATTGGGTCCTTGAATTTTAGGGGCCTGATTTCTTTTGATTCTTTATATGTTTTAGATAAAAGTCCTTTGTCTAATGGACAATTGCCTAAGATGCTTTCCCATTTCGTGGGTTTTCTTTTCACTCTGTTGGAGATTTCCTTTGATATGCAAAAACTTTTTAGTAAGATGAGATCCCAGTTGTTGATTCTGGGAAGTGTTACCCTTGCAATTTGATTTTTGTTCATGAACTCTCTGCCAACTCCTATGTCAACAACATTTTTACCTACTCTGTCTTCTAGTAAGTTTAGTGTCTCCGTGTTTATATTCTGATCTTTGATCCATTTTGACTTTATTTTAGTGTATGGTGATAAGCATGGATCTAGTTTTAGTTTATGGCATATAGAAAGCCAGTTTTTTCAAAACCATTTGTTAAAGAGACTGTCTTTCTTCCAATGTACCTGTTTGGCCCCTTTGTCAAACATGAGGTGGCTGAGTGTGTTTGTAGTTGTGGCTGTAACTTCTAATCTATTCCACTGATCTTCAGGTCTGTTTTGATTCCAGTACCATGCTGATTTTATCACAGTGGCTTTGTAGTATAGTTTCAAGTTGGGGATTGTGATGCCTCCTGCCTTCTCTTTGTGGCCCAGAATTCCCTTTGCTATTCTAGGTCTTTTCTGGTTCCAGATGAATTTCAGGAACGCTTTCTCTAGCTCTGTGAGGTAAGCCTGTGGTATTTTGATTAGGATTGCATTGAATCTGTATAATAATTATGGAAGAGTGGCCATTATCACAATGTTTGTTCTTCCTATCCATGAACAGGAAATATCTTTCCATTTTCTGAAATCTTCTTCAATTTTCTTCTTTAGAGTAATGTAATTTTCATTGTATAGATCTTTTACTTCCTTTGTTAGATTGATTCCTAAGTAATTCATTTTTTTTGGGTGTTATATTGAAGGGTGTGGTTTCCCTTATTTCTCTCTCAGTGACTTTGTTGTTTGTGTACAGGAATGCTATTGATTTTTGAGTGTTCACTTTGTATCCAGCTACATTTCTGAATTTGGTTATTACTTCTAGAATTTTTCTAATGGATTTTTGGGGGTCTTCTATGTAGAATATTATATGATCTGCAAATAATGATAATTTCACTTCTTCCTTTCCTATCCTTATTCCCTTTATTTCTTTCTCTTGTCTAATTGCTCTGGCTAATATATCCAGGACTACACTGAATAGGGTTCGTGATAATGGACATCCTTTTCTTGTTCCTGATTTTAGGTTGAAAGTTCTCAGTTTTTCTCCATTCAGTAAGATGTTGGTTGTTGGTTTATGATATATAGCTTTTATGAGGTTGAGGTAGAGACCATCCATTCCGATCTTCTGTAGGGTTTTGATCATGAATGGGTGTTGGATTTTGTCAAAAGCTTTTTCTGCATCTATTGAGATGATCATGTGTTTCTTGTCCTTGGCCCTGTTGATATGGTGTATAACATGTATTGATTTGCATATGTTGAACCATCCCTGCTTTCCTGGGATGAATCCGACTTGATCATGGTGTGTAATCTTTCTGATACCTTGCTGTATTCTATTTGCCAATATTTTATTGAGGATTTATGCATCTATATTCATTAGGGAGGTTTGCCTGTAATTTTCTTTTTTGGTTGGGTCTTTCTCTGGTTTTAATATTAGAGTAATATTTGTTTCCAGGAATGAGTTAGGGAGACTTGCTTCCCTTTCGATTTCATTGAAGAGTTTGAAGAGGGTTGGCATTAAGTCTTCCCTAAGTTTCTAGTAGAATTCAGCAGTGAATCCATCAGGGCCCGGGCTTTTCTTTGTTGGTAGGTTCATAATTACATTATCAATTTCATAAGCTGATATTGGGTTATTTAGCAGGTTTACATCTTCTTGAATGAGCTTTGGTAATTCATAGGTTTCTAGGAATCTGTCCATTACTTCTGTGTTATCGAATCTATGTGAGCAAAGGTTTTCGAAGTAGATGTTGATGATCTTCTGTATTTTGACTGGGTCTGTAGTGATTTCACCCTTTTCATTTCTTATTGCATGAATCTGAGTTTTTTCTTTCCTCTTCTTGATAAGGTTGGCTAGGGGTTTATCAATTTTATTTACTCTTTCAAAGAACCAACTCTTCCATTCTTTAATTCTTTGTATTGTTTTCTTAGTTTCAGTTGCATTAATTTCTGCTCTAATCTTAATAATTTCTTCCCTTCTTTGGGCTTTGGACTTGACTTGCTCTTCTTTTCCTAGAAGTTTGAGGTGCAGCATTAGGTTATTAATGTGTGTTCTTTCCGTTTTTCTGATATGAGAGTTTAGTGCTCTAAATTTCCCTCTGAGGACTGTTTTCATTGTATCCCACAGGTTCTGGTAATTTGTATTTGCATTTTCATTCAATTGTAGATATTGTTTAATTTCTTCTTTAACTTCTTCTGTGACCCACTTGTTATTTAGGAGGGTATTATTTAATTTCCATGTGTTTATATGGTTATTGTAGGTTTTTTTGTCATTCATTTCCAATTTTACTGCGCTATGGTCAGATAATAAGGATGGAATTATTTCAGTTCCTTTGCATTTACTTAAGCATGTTTTGTGGACCAGTCTATGATCTGTTTTAGAGAGTGACCCATGTGTAATTGAGAAGAATGTATATTCTGATGTTGATGGGTGGAATACTCAGTGTACATCTACTAGATCCATTTCTTCACATGTTTGATACAGTTCTGCTGTTTCTTTGCTGACTTTTTTTGGTTGATCTGTCTCTCTGTGACAATGGGGTGCTAAGGTCCCCTGTTATAAATGTATTATTGTTTATTTGGTTTTTCTTGTCTGTTAAGAATTGTCTTACATAGTTGGATGCTGCCATATTCGGTGCATATATATTTATAATTTTAATCTCTTCCTCTTGAAATTTTCCCCTCACAAGTAGGTAGTGACCTTCTTTATTTCTTTTGATCATTCTTGGTTTGAAGTTTGCATTGTCTGCAAATATTATAGTTACCCCTGCTTTTTTCTGGGTTCCTCTTGCTTGGAGTATTGTTTTTCAGCCTTTGATTTTTAGTCTGATTTTCCTTTTGAGTGAAATGTGTTTCTTGTACACAGCATATTGTTGGATTTTGTTTCTTAACCCACTCTGCTAGTCTGTTTCTTTATGTTGGTGAGTTGAGACCACTTACATTGATTGATAAAAGTGATATGTACTGGCTCATCCATGTCTTGATATCTTTCTGTTGTTGGTTTTGTACATTTTCTATTTAATTCCTTGCCCTGCTTAGCAGTTTTCTTTAGTTGTTCTTAAGACTGTCGCTATATTTGTGTCCCTCTAGAGTGTCTTTCAGTAGTCTTTGTAGTGTTGGTTTGGTGACCGTGAATTTCTTCAGTTGTTCTTTGTCATGAAAGTATCTTATTTCTCCATCAATTTTTAAGGATAGTTTTGCACGGGACATCAATCTGGGTTGAAAGTTGGTTTCTTTCACGATTTGAGATGCTTCACTCCAAGCTCTTCTTAACTTAAAGGTTTGTGTTGAGAAATCTGCCATGAGTCTGATAGTCTTTCCTTCATAGGTGATCTGTTTCTTTTCTCTGACAGCTGTTAGTATTTTGTTCTTGTGCTGTATTTCTGATACCCTTATTATTATATGTCTGGGTGAGGATTTATTTTGGTTGTGATTAATAAGGTTTCTATATGCCTCAGTTACCTGTATTTCAGATTCTCTTGCCATGTTTGGAAAGTTTTCTGCTATTATTTCTGTGAATAATCTTCGCAGGTCGTTAGTATTGACCCGCTGCCTTTTCATTGATGCCTATTAATATTATGTTATTTCGCTTGGCATCATCTTGGAGCTGTTGAATTGTTGTTCTTTGTTTCCTTACTATTTTTAAGAGATCTTTTCTTTTGTGGCCATGATCTCCCATGATGTCTTCAAGATCTGAGATTCTATCTTCTGCTTCATTTAAGTGGTTTTTCAAACTTTCCATGGAGTTTTTCATTTCCTGCATTTCCATTTGCATCTGTTTCATGCATTCTATTTGTGTCTTATATTGTTCAATAAAGTTTCAATCATTTTCTTAAGTTCTTCTAATTTTTATCTTGCTCTTCTTTAGATGCAGACATTTCTTTAATAATGATTCTTATTTCATTTTTTAGCTGAGAGAATATTTCTGATTTGAATTTCTCTATAGCTCCATCACGCTGTTTCTTTACTGTATTTTCTATCATTTCAGAAAGTTCATTTTTGTGACTCCCACTGTCTTCATATCAGTGTCTCTTGGGTTTGTTCTTAGTGGGCTGGGGACTGAGACTGCCTCTTGGTCTTTTGTTTTGTCATTTTCTTCTAGAACCTATGTGGCTCTGTGTCCTGTGAGGATGACCGGGCGTTTCCCTGTGGGTCGCATTGAGTCTTGGGTCGAGCTGAGTTGCGATACCCAGTAGAACCGGATCCTGTGCATAGCCAGTGAGGGTGGCCTCCCAGGGCATGCGGGTGGAGTGTCTGCCTTAACTGGGTGGGGACCAAGATCTCCCAGTCCCAGGGAGCTAGGCACAGTGTAACCCAGAGTATGATGCTGTCCGGACCCTGAGTCTAGCTGCAAGGATTTCAGAGCAACAACTGTGCCAGGGCCAGCCTGGGTGAGTCCCAGGCATGCAGTGCTGGGGCCTTGGTCTTGGCTGTGCAGGGGCCTGCGAGCTCTATGCTATGGTGCACACAAGCCGCTCCACTGAAGTATGGAGCGCCTGCACGCTCTGCACTCTGGTTGGGGGAGCCCAACTCTCCAAGGCCCTGCAGCTATGTTGGTCAGTCCCTAATGTGCAGCTCTGGGTTCCTGGGCTGAGCTGGGCTGGGCTGTGTATCTCTGTGTCCTGCGAGGCTGGCCAGGCATTCCCCCGAGGCTGGCATTGAGTCTTGGGTCATGCTGAGTCACGGGACCCAGTAGAGCCGGATCCTGTGTGCAGCCAGTGAGGGCGGCCTCCCTTGGTGTGAGGTTGGAGCCTCCGCCTTAACTGGGTGGGGGCCAAGGCCTCCCTGTCCCAGGGAGCTGGGCAGAGTGTACCCCAGAGTATGATGCCGCCCAGAGCCTGAGTCTAGCTGCAAGGAGTTCAGAGCACCCACCATGCTGATTTTATCACAGTAACTCTGTAGTATAGTTTCAAGTCAGGGATTGTGAAGCCTCCTGCCTTAGTTTTCTGGCCCAGAATTGCCTTTGCTAATTTAGGTCTTTTCTGGTTCCAGATGAATTTCAGGAATGCTTTCTCTAGCTCTGTGAGGTAGGCAAGAGATATTTTGATTGGAATTGCATTTAATCTGTATAACAATTTTGGGAGAATGGCCATTTTCGTGATGTTCATTCTTCCCACTCACGAACAGGGAATCTCTTTCAATTTTCTAAAATCTTCTTCAATTTCCTTTATCAGAGTAAAGTAATTTTCATTGTATAGATATTTTACTTCCTTTGTTAGATTGATTCCTAAGTATTTCATTTTTTGATTGTTATAGTGAAGTGTGTGGTTTCCCCAATTTCTCTGTCAGTGACTTTGTTGTTTGTGTACAGGAATGCTATTGATTTTTGAGTGTTGACCTTGTATGCAGCAACATAACTGAATTTGGTTATTACATCTAGCAGTCTTTCAATGGAGGTTTGGGTGTCTTCAGTGTAGGATATCATATCATCTGCAAATAATGATAATTTTACTTCTCTGTTTCCTATCCTTATTCCGTTTACTTTTTTCTCTTGTCTAATTGCTCTGGCTAATATTTCCAGAGCTATATTGAATAGGAGTGGTGATAATGGACATCCTTGTCTTGTTCCTGATTTTAGGTTGAAAGATTTCAGTATTTCTCCATTTAGTAAGATGCTAACTATTGGTTTATGATATATGTCTTTTATCAGGTTGAGGTGGAGGCCATCTATTCCAATATTCTATAGGGTTTTTATCATGAATGAGTGTTGGATTTTTTTGAAAGCTTTTTCTGCATCTATTGAGATGATCATGTGGTTCTTGTCCTTCGCCCTGTTGATATGGTGTATTACATTTATTGATTTGCATATGTTGAAACATCCCTGCATTCCTGGGATGAATCCCACTTGATCATGATGTATAATCTTCCTGAAAACTACCTGTATTCTATTTGCTAGCATTTTACTGAGGATTTTTGCATTTATGTTCTTTAAGGAGATTGGTCTTTTATTTTCTTTTTTGCTTCAGTCTTTCTCTGGTTTTGCTATTAGGATAATATTTGTTTCCAGGAATGAGATGGGGAGATTTACTTCACTTTCAATTTCATTGAAGAATTTGAGGAGTTTGGCATTAATTGTCCCCTAAATTTCTTGTAGAATTTGCAGTGAATCCATCAGGACCTGGGCTTTTCTTTGTTGGTAGGGTCCTAATTACATTTTCAATTTCATTAGCTGAAATTGGGTTATTCAGCAGTTTTGCATTTTCTTGATTTAGCTTTGGTAATTCATAGGTTTCAAGGAATTGGTCCACCTCTTCTATGTGATTGAATCTATGTGAGTAAAAATTTTCACAGTAGATGTTGATGATGTTCTGTATTTCCACAGAGTCTGTAGTTATTTCACACTTTTCATTTCATATTGCATAAATATGAGTTTTTTCTTTCCTCTTTTTGATAAGAATGACTGGGGGTTTATCAATTTTATTCACTCTCTCAAAGAACCAACTATATGATTCATTAATTCTTTGTGTTGTTTTCGTAGTTTCAATTGGATTAATTTTTGCTCTGATCTTGATAATATCCTCCCTTCTTTGGGCTATGGACTTGACTTACTCTCCTTTTTCTAGAAGTTTGACGTGCAGCATTGGGTTGTTTATGTGTGTTCTTTCCATTTCTCTGATGTGAGAGTTTAATACTATAAATTTCCCTCTGAGGACTGCTTTCATTGGGTCCCACAGATTCTGGTAATTTGTATTTGCATTTTCATTCATTTTTGGATATTGTTTAATTTCTTCTTTGACCCATTGATTATTTAGTAGAGTATTATTTAATTTCCATGTGTTTATGGGGTTCTTGTGGAGGTTTCTGTCATTCATTTCCAATTTTACTGCACTATGGTCAGACAATATGCATGTAATGTTTTCGATTCCTTTCCTTTTGCTTAAGCATGTTTTGTGCACCAGTATATGATCTATTTTAGAGAATGACCCATGTGCAGTTGAGAAGTATGTTTATTCTGATGTTGATTGGTGGAGCTCTCCATACACATCTACTAGGTCCATTTGTTTACAAGTTTAATCCAGTTCTGTTTTTTATTTTCTGATTTTTCGTTTTGTGCCTTGTCTCTGTGACAGTGGGATGTTAAGGTCCCCCAGTAAACTGTATCACTGTTAATTTATTTTTTCCTGTGTATTATGAATTGTCTTACATATTTGGATGCTCCTGTATTCGGTGCATATATATTTATGATTGTAATCTCTTCTTCTTGAAGTTTTCCCCTAACAAGTGTGTAGTGACCTTCTTTATGTCTTTTGATCACTTTGGCTTTGAAGTTTGCAATGTCTGCAAACATGATAGCTACCCCTGCTTTTTTCTGGGTTCCTGTTGCTTGGAGTATTGCTTTCTAGCCTTTGATTTTTAGTCTATAATTTTCCTTTTCAGTTAAATATGTTTCTTGTACATAGCATATTGTTGGATTTTTTTCCTTAAACCACTCTACCAGTCTGTTTCTTTTTATTGGTGAGTTGAGATCATTTACATTGATTGATATAAGTGATATTTACTGATTCATCCCTGTCATGATATCTTTCTGTTGTTGTTTTTCTACATTTTCTTTTTAATTATTTGCCCTGCTTATTGGTTTCCTTTTGTTGTTGTTCTTAAGATTGTAACTATCTTTGTCTCTTTCTAGAGTGTCTTTCAGTACTCTTTGTAGTGTTGGTTTGGTGGCCATAAATTTCTTCAGTTGTTCTTTGTCATGGAAGTATCTTATTTCTCCATCAGTTTTTAAACATACTTTTGCAGGTTACATCAATCTGGGTTGAAAGTTGTTTTCTTTCCAGATTTGAATTACTTCACTCCAAGTTCTTCTTGATTCAAAGTTTTGTGTTGAGAAGTCTGCTGTGATTCTGATAGGCTTTCCTTCATAGGTGATATGTTTCTTTTGTCTGACAGATTTTAATATTTTGTTCTTGTGCTGTGTCTTATTTACTTTTCGCTCTTTGCCAAGACAGAATACCTGACACCCAAAATTAGGAAAGGAAAGGTTTATTCTTACAGTTTCTTGGGAGATTTATTCCATACTTAAGTTGGCGCCAAGTCAGCATGGCATGGAGGGCTGTCAATTACAGCGGTTGCAAGCCACAAGGCACACTAGTGAGAGAGAGAGGGCAGAAGGGGAAGACCTTCCTTCCCTTACACTGTATGTTGCTCCACCCCCAGGCAGTACAACACTCACATTGCCAATCCAGGTGCTAGACAACAAACCAATAATAAACCAATAACTCAACCCCATCAAAATTATATGAGGACTTGTGGGTACATAGCATATCACCCAATACATTCCACCACTGGACCTCTGAGGACTCATTTATATCCTTACTACAAAAGACATTTAGTCCATCTCCAAGAGTTGCCAAAGTCCTAAAGTTTCAGCACTGTTGAAAAATCCAAGTCCCAAATCTCCTCCAAGATCTATGGCAAACTCTTAACTGTAACCCCCTGTACAAATGAAAACTAGGTTAAGTACTTCCAACTTATAAAGGCACAATGTAAACATTACCATTCTAAAAGTTACAAATGGGAATACAATGCATTGGAAGCAAAGCAAGTCCAAAATCCAGCAGAGCAAACATTAAGTCCTGGAGTTCTCTGCTCAGCATCTGAAGTAATCTGGTTACAAGCTCCAACAGGCTTGAGTGACTCCACCCCTGGGGCACCTTCCATAGCTTTCCTTGGATGATCCACGTTCCTTGGCTTCACCCTTACATCTTTACACATTTTTCTCTGCAGACGAGGCAGAAGCTGCCTTAGCCTTTTCTTGTACTTAAAACCAGTGCCACGTGGATGCCGCCAAAGTCTGCTGCAGACTGGAGCAGTAGCCAGACTTTCCTCTTTCTTGGCTGTAGGGGTTGACTACCTGGATCGCTGAGCTCTCTGAACCTGTTTGTGAAGAACAGCTTCTCTATGCCACCACCATTGTGGAACCCGGTGTGGCTGCTGCCATTTTGGGACATGGCATGGCCATGAACATTTTAAAACCTCCTGTGCCCTCTGTCGCCACTCTGGGACAAGGCATTTTGCGGCTTTTTGTCGTCAGTCCAGGACAGGGCACTCTGTGGCTTTTGCTTCCAAGCAAACTCTTTCACTTTTGAAGGCCTGAGCCTGCAAAGGGTGGAGGCCCGCAACTTTCTGGGGTGCCTGCAGGCCATCTTTTTTATTCTTTTGTTCCTTCTCAGCAATCGAAGTCTCAGCTCCATCTTTAAAGTCCACAGTTTCCTGGTCAAACTCACAAGGTTTTAAATCACCATGCTGGGCTCCTCACTATTTATTTGCAACATAAATCTAAGAGCCCTCAACAAAAATCAGGCCATCATTTCAACATTTGGCTGCCTTATAATTTCTCTCTGTAATTATTCCTTTGCCCTTAATCTCAGTCTCAGGCAAAGTCTCTGGGCATGGGCAGAATGCAGACAAACTTTCTGCCAAGCATAACACACATTGTCTGCAGTCCAACTACCAATGTCATTCTTCTTCCCAGCAGAAACCTTCTGAGCCTGGTCTTTACTGACAGGCTTTCTATCAGCCTTCTGGTCTCCTGGGCTCTGACCAGATTCTCCCATACAGAACAACCTAAGCCGTTCCTGCTCTGTGCATGTAGACGACATCTCCAAACCTTTCCAAACTTTCCCTGCAAGCCATTTCCAAAGGCCCTCGAACTACATGGTCAGGAATTGTCACAGCAACGACCCCAATCCTCTGGTACCAAATTCTGTCTTAGTTACTTTTTGCTCATTGCCAAGACAAAATACCTGATGCCCAAAATTCAGGAAGGAAAGGTTTATTCTTACAGTTTCTTGGGAGTTTCAGTTCATACTTAAGTTGGCTCCAAGTCAGCATGGCATGGAGGGCTGTCATACACGGCCACAAGGCACACTCGCACAAGACAGAGAGGGCGGAAGTAGAAGACTCGCCTTCCCTTACACTGTATGTCGGCTCCACCCCTGGGCGAGTGCAACACTCACATTGCAAATCACGGTGCTAGACAACAAACCAATAACAAACCAATAACTCAGCCCCATCAAAATTATATGAGGACTTGTGTATACATAGCATATCATCCAATACATGCTGCATTTCTGATACCCTAATTATTATATGTCTGGGTGAAAATTTATTTTGGTTATGGTTAATTGGGTTTGTGTATGCCTCACTTACCTGTATTTCAGATTCTCTTCCCATATTTGGAAAATTTTCTGCTATTATTTATGCAAATAGTCTTTGCAGGTCATTAGTATTGAGCCCTGCTTTTTTTAATGCCTTTTTTTAATGCCTATTAATCTTATGCTGTTTCTCTTAGCATCATCTTGCAGCTGTTGAATTGTTTCTTGATTCTTTGTTGTTTTTGTTTTTTGGCACCAGGGATTGAACTCACAACTTCGCACCTGCCAGATAGCCACTGAGCCAAACTCCTGGCCCTAGTTTTTAGAGGCAAGGTCGCACTATGTAGCTCAGGTCGGCCTTGTGCTCGTGTTGTAGCCCAAGCTGACCTCAAACTCACAATGCTCTGTCTACGTCAGTCTCTCGAATGCTGGGATTAAAGGTGTGTGCCACCATGCCTGGCTCTTGGTTCCTTGTTATTGTTAAGAGATCTTTTCTTTATCATAAACTTCCATGCTGTCTTCGAGGTCTGAGATTCAACCTTCAGCTTCATTCAAGCAGGTTTGACAACTTTTCACGGAATTTTTCCTTTCCTGAATTTCCCCGTGAATCTGGTTCATGCATTCTATTTGTGTCTTATATTGTTCATTCAAAATTTCCATAATTTTCTTCTGTTCTTCTATTTTTTATCTTGGCCTGCTTTAGATACACACAGCATTTCTTTCATAATGAATGTCATTTCTATATTTAGCTGAGAGATTATTTCTGATTTGAGTTTCTCTATAGCTTCATGGAGTTGTTTCCTTACTTCATTTGCTATCATTTCAGAAAGTTCAGTTGTGTGACTCCCAGTGTGTTCCATTTCATTGTCTCTTGAGTTTGTTCTCAGTGGGCTGGGGGATTGCGACTGTCTCTTGGTCTTTCATTTTGCCATTTTCTTCTGGGACTTGTGTGGTTGGGCAGACAGCCTCCTGATCGATTGCACTGGAACACTGTTTTGGGTGGAACTTCTATCCTCCAATATCCCTGTGGCTAACCGGGCACACCCCCAGATTATGGCATTGAACCCTTGTGTTCTGTGGTCCATGAGACTTGCCATGTGTTCCCCTGATGTACTTTGTCGGGTTGCTCTGGAACCCTGGGCTGGACAAAGTTTGTATCCTCCCTGTAGCTAGCAGGGTCACACCCCTGGATCATGTTGCCCAGGGCCTAGAACCTGGCTGTGTAACATTCAGAAACCCTGTGACCCAGGTGGCTAGCAGTGATGCAGCTCTGGGGTGTGTCACTGGAGCTTCAGCTTGGCTGGGTGGAGTTCGGTATCTCTGGGACCTAGACAGCTAGATAGAGCACACCCCAGAGTGTGGTACCACCCAGTCCTTGCATCAGGAAATGAGGAGTTCAGAACCTCTGGAGCTTGGGGCAAACCCGGGCGAGTCCCTGGCATATAGTGTTGAGGCCTTGTTCCTGGTTGGGCAGGTTCATTACCCCTAGGACCTGCTGTGTTCCTGCACCCCTAACAATGGAGCTTGTGCTTGTGCTCTGACGGGCAGAGCTCTAGTTCTCTAAGGCCCTGCAGTTATGCTGGCCACTTCCTGCTGAGCAGCTCTGGGGCTCTGGGCTGGTCTTGGCTCAGTACCTCTGTGTGCTGTGTGGCTGGCTGGGTGCTCATTTGATGGATTGCACTGAAATTCTGGACTGGGTAGAACTTGATCCTCCATGCAGCTAGTGAGGATGCACTCTCGGCGTGTGCCACTGGACCGTCTACCCTATTGGGTGGCGGTTGGAACCTCCTGGACCCAGGTGGCTAGTTTGAGTGCATCCTGGAGTGTGGTACCACCCAGACCCCACATTTGGCTGTGAGGATTTCAGAGCCCCTGGAGCGTGGGGCAAGACTGGGCGAGTCCCAGGTGTATAGTGCCAGATCCTTGCTATTTTTAAAGGATCTTTGCTTTTCTGATCACTAACCATGATCCTATCTTCTAGGTCTGCTATTCTAGCTTTATTTTCTTTCTTAAGGTTTTGAAATCTTTCAGCGGAAATTTCATTTTCTGAATATCTGAATCTATTTCATGGATTATATTACTTTCCTGTGTTGTGCATTCATGGTTTCTATTATTTTTCTATGACTCTCTACTTTCTTATATCAGTACAGTACTCTAGATTTGCTAAGCCAATCTTTGTTATGATCATAATCTATTTTCTTACCTGTGAGATTATTTGTCTTATTATCCTCAATAGCAATATATAAATATATATAGTTTTTTCTTCCACAGTTATTCAAGTCCTCTCAGATATCTTCTAGATGTAGCTGGCTGTTGATCTTTGTGTCTGTCCCTGGATTCTACTTTCCCACTTTATTAGGTATGATGTGTGCTGCTGTCTCTATGGCTCAGTACACAATGCTTTGGCATTGGTCTATGGGGATGATTGTGAACACTGATCATCAGAGTGTTATCATACCAGGGTAAAGAAATGATTAAAACAAGTATGGCATCTCGACTATCATATTATATTTAGTAATAACAATATCATCAGACATAACCTAGAAATTGGTAATCTGTTTTGACTGATTATTTGGTATCTCTAACCATAGGAACAAGATCTATAGCTGTATAACAACCTCCAACATAGACCAGGAATTTTTAGGCAGTGGGGTTCTCCTTGGTAGGGTGACTTAGTGTTGTGAGCAAACGTGAATTTAAGAGGAATAGGGGAAAAAACTGCAATAGATGAAGAGGATTGTAGTAGAAGCAAGGCTGAAGGACCAAGGATAATCACCCAAATTTTGGGCATGTGGAGAAGAGGACAGGAGAGAAAGAATGAAGGTGAAGACAGAAGAATTTTGAGGCAAAACAGAAAGACTAGAGACAGCTTTGTTCACCTGTAAATCACAGTGAATACCAAAAGACCAATAAGAAAAGAGAAAGGTATGACAGAAAAAAACAAGCAATAAAAGTCAAAACCTATACAATGCCCTAAATAACTTTTAAAAATTAGAAAAAATATATTTTAAAAATTCCTCTGGTGTTACCAGTTCAGTGTTAGTTCCCTAGTCAAAGACAGACTCTGTACTGAATACTTCCACCAAGTCTGCAGTAGGATTATTGCTGAGTTTGGGACTGATTTTGGCCACACTGCTGTCTCCTCTTACATGAGTTGGTGATAGGGTATGGAAAGTGCCCTTTCTGCAGCTAACCAAGGCTGCTTGCATGCTGGTTGCCTTGTGCTCATGGTGCTTGCCTACTTGTGCTGCAGTTCACAGGATGGGAATAAGGTTGTGCCTTTGTCCTATTACCAGCAAAGGCCTCTTGCCGGCTTGTGTCCCTGAACCAAGGGTGGAGGGCAGTGCCCTTGTTCTGCTGATGGCCAAGGGGCTGCTTTTAGTGATTTGCAGTTGGGATTAAGAATTGCTTTTGGCATTCACCATATTGGAGTCTGGGTTCAGCTTCCATTTCTCAGCTGAGTCATCTCCAGCTCCCTGTAAAGCTCTGGCTATGTATTGTGACTGAACAGCCCTTCCCTCATTTCTCTCAAGGAGGTCTGCATTGAATGACAAGGCAGAAGAATTTTGAGGCAAAACAGAAAGACTAGAGACAGTTTTGTTCACCTGTAAATCACAGTGAATACCAAAAGACCAATAGGAAAAGAGAAAGGCAGGACAGAGAAAACAAAGCAATAAAAGTCAAAACCTAATACAACCCCCCCTAAATAACTCTTAAAAATCAGAAAATACCAAAGTTATTTGACCCACTTTTTCAATGATAACACAGCTGAGTCAATCTAGCTTATTTCTGGATCTGTTTTGTGTTCCATATGTCTGTTTTTTTAATACCATATTATTTTTATCACTTTAACTTTTAAGTGCAACTAGAAGTCTTGCATTGTGATGTCCCCTTTCTTCCCCTTGAGGCCCAGAACTGCACTTGCTATTCCAGGTCCATGTGAAATTTTATGAATCTTTTGTCTAGTTCTTTAAGGAATTTTATGGGTATTTTGATTGGGATTGAGTTAACTCTATACAATAATTTTGGAACTATAGCCATTTGTACTATATTGGTTCTGTCTTTTCAAGGAGAAGTGATCTCTTGTTTTTCTATATTCAGTTTAATCTCCTCAGAGTGCTATACTTTTCATCAAAGGCGTCTTTGGCTTCCTTTCTTAAATTATTTCCTAAGTGCTTCATTTTTAAAATGCTAATAAAAAGGATATTGTTTCCCTATGTTTCCTCTGAGTGAGTTTATTATTGGTGTACAGCGACACTATTAATTTTCAAGTGTTGACTTATCATGCTGCACTGCTAAACTTGGTATTAGTTCTAGGAACCTTTTGATGGTGTCTTTGGGGTCTTCTGTATAGAGAATCCTGTCATCAGCAAACAACGATAATTTAAATTCATCATTCCCTATCAATATCCCTTTTAATTGTTTCTCTTGTCATTTTGCTTTTGCTAATATTTTGAGAACAATATTAATCAGAAGTACTAATAGTAGGCATCCTTGTCTTCTCTCTGATTTCAAAGTGAAAAGTTTTCAGCTTCTCTGCATTTAGTATGATGTTTGCAGTTGGTTTTTAATAGATAGCTTTTTACCAGATTGAGATAAAGGCCTTCTTTTACTATTTTCTTCATTGTTAATCATGAATGAATGTTGGATTTTGTAAAATGGTTTTTCTGCATCTATTGACATTGTTATATGATTTTTGTCCTTGTTTCAGTTTATATGGTGTATTACATGTATTAGTTTGTGAATGTTGGGAAATTCCTGCATCTGTGGAATGAATCCTTCTTGGTTCTGACATATGATGTTTTTGATGATTTGCTGCCTTAATTTTGCCTGTATCTTACTGAGGAATTTTGCATTTGTGTTCATTAGTGATTGGCTTTTCTTTCTCTTTTGGTGCTATCATTTTCTGATTTTGGAATCAAGGTAATGTTTTCTTCCAGGAATAACTTTGGAGGCATTTCTTCCCACTTGATTTCAGGAAAGGGTTTGAAGAGTACTTGCAATAGATTTTCTCTAATGTTCTTATATCATTCAGTAGTGAATCTGTTAGCACTTGCACTTTTATTAATTGGAAGTTTTTTATTCTTTAATTTCACTAAATTATATTGGCTTATTCCAGATTTTTATGTCTTCTTGATTTTTTATTTGGTTATATTATATATATATATATATATATCCTCTAAATATTTACATTTTTAATTTTTTTTATTTTAAAGAGAATAACGCAGAACAAAGCAAATCAGAACAGAACAGTGTAAGCAACAAAGGACTTCAAAACAAGACAATGGTAAATCAACAGTGGCTATCATAATGATGCTTGTTTTCCTTGAAATAGTTGTCCATGCATTTACACAAAATAAAATCAAACAGAAAAAAATAGTATACAACCAATTAAAACAAAAGAATGAAAGCAAAACAGGACTTCAAAACAAGATAACAGAAAATGAAAAATGGTTGCTATAATTTCTTGTTTTCTTCAAAATAGTCATTCATACTATCACACATAATAAAATCAAATAAAACACAACAGAAAACAATAATCAAACAAAAGAATAAAAGCATTATAGGGCTGGAAAACAAGATGATAGGAAATCAACAGTGGCTACCATAATGTCTCATTAATTCAAAATAGCTTTTCATACCATCACACATAATAAAATCAAACAAAACAAACAGAATAAAACCCATTGAACAAAAGAATGAAAGCAGTATAGAGCTTCAAAACAAGATAATATGAAACCAACAATGGTTAACATAATAAATCCTGTTATCTTCAAAACAGCTGACTATACCCCCAGACATAGTAAAATCTAACAAAACAAGACAGAACAAAAGAAACCTAAGAAAACTACGAAAATGATAAAAGATTTCAAGACAAGACGATAAAAAATTGATAGTGGTTGCTACCTTCCCCTGCTAGGTGTTTCCTTCACTATCACTTTCAGAATATCTATTGTGTTTTTTGGATCCTGCTAACTCCTGTTTTTTATGCTAGGGTTCACCCGTATGAGTTCAAGCCGTTTCACCCATGAACATGATCTCTAGTTGCATCCAGTTACCTACAAGAACCTTGAGATTATTCTACTTTATAACTGGGTGGCTTTCCATTGTATGAAAATACCATATCTTTCTTATCTATTCTGCAGTTGATGGGCAAGTTGCCCTTGCTTTTCTCTGGTCTTCTGTTGTGTAGAACTATTGTTTTCTCTCTTTTGATTTTCAGTCTATGGATTTCCTTTTGATTTAAATGTGCTTCTTCTATAGAGTATATCGAGGTATCTTGTTTCTTAATCCACTCTCCCTGTGTTTCTTTCCATTGGTGAAATGAGGTCGTCTACATTAACAGTTACATCCAGCATGAATTGGCTCATCTTTGCCACACTATCCTCCCACTGTTGACTCTCCACTTTTCCCCTTCATTCAACTGCCTGACCTGTTTGATTATCCTCCTCTGCTGCTCTTCTTATAACCATGATTATCTTTATCTCTCTCTAGAATATCCCACAGCATTCTTTGTAAGGTTGGTATGGTGGTCATGAATTTCTTCTGTTGCTCTTCATCATGCAAGTATCTTATTTTTCCACCAATTTTGAAAGACAGTTTTGCAAGGTACATCAATCTGGGTTGGAAGTTATTTTCTTTCAGGTTTTGAAACACTTCACTCCAAACTCTTCTTGACTCGATGGTTTGTGTTGACAGTGTTGTGATTCTGATTGGCTTTCATTTATATGTGATCTGTTTTTTTTCCCTCTAACAACCACTAATACTCTGTTTTTGTGCTGAATTTCTGGGATCTTGATTAGTGTATGTCTGGGTGTAGATTTACTTTGGTTATGGCTGGTTGGAGTGCTATATTCCTCGTTTATCTGTATGCCACATCCTTTTCCCATGTTTGGGAAGTTTTCTGCTATTACTTCTGTAAATAGTCTTTTTATTTCATTTGTGTTAACCCCTGCTTCTTCACTGATACCTATCACTCTTAAATTATTTTTCTTTCATAGTTTTGCAGTCATTCAATTATTATTTCCTGGATCCTTGTTGTTTTTAAGAGATCTTTCCCTTCATGATCACTAGCTGTGATACTGTCTTCAAGGTCTGAAAGTATCTTTAGTCTCTTCCAGATGGTTTTTCCAGGTTTCAACACACTTTTTAATTTTCTGGATATCTCTGAATCTGTTTCATGCATTGCAATTCCATTCCATATCATTCACTCAAGGTTTCTATCATTTTCCTATGATCCTCTTTTTTTAATCTATGTCTTCTTTAGTTATGCTCAGCAATTCTTTCATTATGTTTGTGATTTCTTCATTTACCTGAGACATTGTTTCTGTTCTGATTACTTTTACAGTCTCATGAAGTTCTTTCTTTACTTCAGTTGCTATCCTCTTGGAAATTCCAGGCATGACTAACATTTTCTTCCATGACTATATCCACCAGAATTGTTCTGTGTGAGCTGGAGATCCGAGACTGCTTTTTGCTCCCTTATCTGGACATGGTCCTGGGTTCCTCTCCACAAGCTGATTGTGGGGTCCTGCATACTTCCTACATTTGCTGCCCTGTTGTGGTGTAGGGGAATGAGACAGGCACCTGGATTTCTCTCATTCCAGGTTCCTAGGGGGTTAGCAGGGTATGGGGCTGGCTTCTCTAGACTAGTGCAGCTACACTGTGGCTTCCCCAATGGCCAGGTGTGCGTGGTGGTAGGGCTGCTTCTTCTCTCAGCATTTGTGTCTACACCAGGATTCCCACGATGGTGGCAGGCACACAGGGGTCTGTTTGATTCTTCTGGTGGGTGATGACTGCCTGAAGGAAGCAAGGGGCTCCCATGGTGGCCTGCAGTTGGATGGGGCTTACCTGGCTGCATGTACCCGCTGGTGCTCACTGCCTGTGGAAAGCATGCCTTTCAATGGTGGTGGCCAGCAGGCAGAGATGGATCCAGCTGGGTCTCTCTGCTTGTTCTGGCTGCCCATGGGAAATGAGACTTCTGATGGCAGCAACCAGCAAGTGAAAGGGGATCAAGCCAGACACTTCTGCTTCCAACTCTGCATTATGTCAGTTCAAGTATGTGGTGTACATAGCTTCTGCTACTGTTCTTCCACCTCTGCTATTCTTGTTACCAGTTGCTTTATGTTTATGCCTTCAGATACCATTTCTTTGCTAGTCGCTGACCAAATCAAAGGAAGCCATACACTGTTAAAAAGTGGAAAAATATATATTCAAAACTGGCTCTTAGGAGGAGGTAGAAGTGCCTATTTCCCTCGAAGCATCATCTCTCTCTTTCCCATTTTTTAGAGCACCACTGATTAAATTATTTATCCCTAATCCTCAGGATTTTACCAGTGTCTGTTGTGATTTCACCTTTTTCATTTCTAATTGCATGAATTTAAGTCATTTCTTTCCTTATTTTGGTGACATTAGAGAAGAAATTGTCTATCTTCCTTAATGTTTCAAAGAATTAACTCCAATATGTTGATTGTATTTATTTATTATTTATTTAATTATTTATTCATTTCAATCCTCAACTTCATTAATTTCTGTTTTGTACTTTGTAATTTTCTTCCTCATATTAGATTTGGGTTTGGATTGTGCTGGGTTTCCTAGCAGCTTTAGATTATTTATTTGAGCTCAGTTATTCCATGTGGGAATTCACTGCTATGATCATTCCTCTTAAGACCGCTTTCATTGCATCCCATAGGCCCTGGCATGCTGCAATAACATTATCATTTGATTGTGGAAATTTTCTCATATTTACTTTAATTTTGTCTATGACCCATTGATTATTCAAGAGGCTATTATTTAGTTTCCATGTGTCTGCATAGTTCATGTAGTTTCTTCTGTCATTGATTTCTAGTTAAATTGCAATGTGATATGATAATATGCACGAGATAATTTTGATTCTTTTGAATATACTTAAATATGCTTTATTGGCCAGTATGTGATCTTTTGGAGAAAGATCCATCTGTTGATGAGAAGAATGTATATTCTGTTTTTTGGAGAAATGCTTTATAGATTTTTTAAAGAGAAAAAAAGACACATATAAGAAAGAAAAAAGCAAAAGAGACAAACAAACGACTAGAGTAGATGCACAATAGTAACATTACAGGATTACAAAAAAGGATGATAGAAACTTGACAATGGTTGCAACATTGCGTATCATTACTTTCAAAATGGTTCTTTACATTAAAAGATATAGACATGTAAAATTGATCTAATCATATCAATACTAACCATTTTCTCCATAACTAGTACATTCAGCAGTATGTTCGTTTTAGTAAACTTACATCACATATATACAGATTTATATCTTTTCTCTTTCCCTTCTGTGGTTCCCACTTCTCCCATCCAAATTACTTTTGCTCTTCAAGCAGTTTTTTACACTTACATAGTATTTATTATAGATTTTGGATCATATATAGTTTTTCAGTTTCTTACACTAGGGAAACAATATGTTATTTACACATGTGGGTTTGATTTATCTCATTTATCAGTATGGTCTCAAGTCGTGTCCATTTACTTATAGAAGTCTCAATGGAATCTTTCTTAATAGCTGAGTAGTACTCCATTGTGTAAAAATACAACATCTTTTTATCCATTCTTTGATTGATAGGCACTTGGGTTGTTTCCAAGATCTGGCTATTACAAACTGTGTTGCTATAAACATGGGTGCACAAATATCACTGTGGGATGATGTTTTCAATTCTGGGAAAATGCCCAGAAATAGGATAGCTGGATTGAATGGGATCTCTAATCCTAGCATCTTGAGGAATCTCCACACTGACTTCCACAGTGGCTGCACCAGTCTACACTCCCACCAACAGTGGAGAAGAGTTCCTCTTTCCCTACAGCCCCTCCAGCATTTGTTGGTTGATTTTTTTATCTTGGCAATTCTTTCTGAAGTGAGATGGAATCTCAGGGTTGTTTTAATTAGCATTTCACAAATGACCATTGACGTTGAACATTTTTCCATATATTTATTTGCCATTTGTTTTCTTTCTCTGAGAAGTGTGTATTCATCTCAGATGCCCATTTTTGGATTGGGTCCTTGAATTTTAGGGGTCTGATTTCTTTTAATTCTTTATATGTTTTAGATAGAAGTCCTTTGATGGACAATTGGCTAAGATATTTTCCCAGTTCGTGGGTTTTCTTTTCACTCTGTTGGAGATTTCCTTTGACATGCAAAAACTTTTTAGTGGGATGAGACCCCAGGTGTTGATTCTGGGAAGTGTTTCCCGTGCAATCTCATTTTTGTTCATGAACTCTCTGCCTACTCCTATGTCATCGAGGTTTTTACCTACTCTGTCTTCTAGTAGGTTTAGTGTCTCTGTTTTTATATTCAGATCTTTGATCCATTTTCACTTTATTTTAGTGCATGGTGATAGGCATGGAACTAGTTTTAGTTTACGACATATAGAAAGCCAGGTTTGCCAGCACCATTTGTTAAACAGCCTGTCTTTCTTCCAGTGTACATGTTTGGCCCCTTTGTCAAACATGAGGTGGCTGAGTGTGTTTGTAGTTGTGGCTGTATCTTCTAATCTAATCCATTGATCTACAGGTCTGTTTTGATTCCAGTACCATGGTGATTTTATCACTGTAGCTTTGTAGTATAGTTTCAAGTCGGGGATTGTGATGCCTCCTGCCTTCCCTTTGTGGCCCAGAATTGCCTTTGCTATTTTAGGTCTTTTCTGGTTCCAGATGAATTTCAGGAATGCTTTCTCAAGCTCTGTGAGGTAGGCGAGTGGTATTTTGATTGGGATTGCATTGAATCTGTAGAATAATTTTGGGAGAATGGCCATTTTCATGATGTTTTGCCACATCCTTTTCTAGCCATGTTGTGCTAACAAAGTCCAAACACGGAAGGAAAGAGGGACCCATGTTCTGCTGACAAAGTCCAAACATGGAAGGAAAGAAAGACCCATGTTCTGCTGACGCAAGTCCAAACATGGAAGGAGGACATTTCCTAAGAAAAGACCGCAACATAAAAATTGGCTTTGTGGGAATGGGTTAACATTTCTTGGGAACAATAGTGTTAACTTGTGCTCTGATCCAATTTGGAGGATTTCTTTTATTTTCTTTCCTGTGCACCAAATTAGTAAGCAAAATATAAAAACTCCCTAAGAACAAAGGGATAGTTAATGAAATGTGTTTTTTTTTACAATTAACGGTATATTGGTCTGACACTTAAGAAGGACTAGTGAGATCAAGGTCAGACCAGAAGTTTGGGAGCCCTTGAAGATAATAATAATGACCAGCTGGCTGGGGCTGTCTAGGAACCTCCGTACAGAGAGGCTGATATACTACTATAGGGGCGAGGAAGATAACACATCCTTGCAGCTGCAAGAACATCACAGGGAGATAGGGGGGCTAAATCAGGGCTGAATATAATCTTATGTTTTGTAGGCTTCTAGATAGGATACCACTATGGAGCACTTACTAGTAGTAAAAACACGCTTCAAGGTCTTTAACTAGATATAAATTTTCTGCCTATGCTAACTAA